>CABFOW010001662.1:0-99528 GCA_902141385.1 Timema californicum
CCCCACTACTCGTAACTAATGGGATTTTGCCAAAGATATATGGAAATATCTAGTATTAATAGCATCTTACAAGACCATGTGGATTACTTTATTAATGTTACCGAGTTCAGTGGCCTGGGAGATCTGTGATCGATCTGGCGATGCTCTCACAAACATTCTTGAGCCATGCTCAGATCAAGAGAGAAACTGATCGATATCGGTTCTTAGGAGACTTTCTTACAACACCCGTCAAATTATTGTGTTGAACATAGCCATAAAAACGTAATTATTATTTTATAACTGTTTCCTAGTGTTTTAGTTTATTTACAATGCCCTAACCCTACTTTTTGTTTGATTATTTGACGTGAAAAGTGACATGCGACAGTAAATTTTAAATTCTTTCACAATCGCACTGCAGCCTAATAATTCAGTAGTACATCTGTCCTTACTAATGGAGCAGAGGCCCAAGCAAGTGGAAGAAATAGATCAAGACGATTCTTCTTCTGAGAATTCCTCCCTTGCACAGGAGCAAGCAACGGATGATGGACACCACCTGGATGAGATGGCATAACTTTGATGACTCTTTCTCTACCTTTCACCATGATGAGCTCTAAATTTGGATTCGATTTTACAATAATATGGATATATTTCTGTAAAACAAGTACTCATTTACTTTCCTTCACTCTTTCGGACCATGCTTGCCTTGATTTCGGGACAACTCATGGTTACAAGAGCGGGGGGACATAGTCTTGTGGATCACGAGGGGGGTTGAATATGCATATTTAATGTTCTAGAACAGAGGTTCTCAAACTGGGGTACGCGGGCACCTTTCAGGGGGTACTCGAGCAGCTATCAAGGGAAAATTGTCAAAATAACAAGGGACTTATGGAAAACCCTAATTGTTGGCAGTTACCATTATCCGGTTATTTCCACCCCTCTTTTTCCCCTGTTTGGTCTCGGCTGGAGACCGATTTCTGAGAATATTCAACCCTTTACTGTTGAATTCGAGGCCCCTTTTCTGCAGTGTAAGACTTCAGTCTACCAGACATATTTTAAACGGAATAAAAGGAAGAAATTGTTTAAGAGTCCTGTGATGTAACCCACAAATACAGGCTCAAAAAACATATTTTTCAGACTTTTGGTTGCAGAGATTGAACGAGTTTCCTCATACCACTGACCATACCATCAAGTTTATGATGCCTTTCTCAACAACATATTTCTGTGAGAGTGGTTATTCATCCTTGGGCTACCTAAAAAATAAGTACCGCAATAAGCTAAATTTGACGGCGGACCTCCGCTTGAAAGTTTCAGCTGGACAACCAAAAAGTTGGGCTAAGCCATTCAGCCACACCCCTCTCACTGAAAAACTTTGGGATTCATAATAATTATATCAGCTCCAGAATTACAACTAAAAGTTTTAATTTGAAAATATTATGTTTAGGTTTAATTTTTTTCTTCATTTTTGAACGAATTTGTGAAGAAGATGTATAAAACTTTTCTACAGACTTTTTATAGAAAAAAATATGTTTTTTAACTGATCATAATGATTCTCATTAAGAGATCATATTAAGGTTATTAAAGTAGGATTCTCTCCAAATAGCGTTTTCACATTTGAAATATTTATATTACAGATATGTTTCCCAATAGATTAAATATATTATTAATTTACCATGCGGTCATATATTTTTTAAACCTGTCATTTGAAATTTTTTATCTTGGGGGTACAATAAACTTTTAGTTGTGGCCAAGGGGTGCAATCTAAAAAGAGTTTGAGAACCACTGTTCTAGAGCTTTTAAAAACGTCAGAGATAGAGCCTTTTCACACGAGGCAACTATCGCCCGTCAACTACCACCGGTCAACTATCGCTCTGTTGGTTAACGTAGAGGGGGGGTGGGATGGGTCTCATACGAAACAACTGGTTTGCCCACCCCATCAACAGTCACTCATAAGTTGCCCGCTAATGGCCATTTGTTGAATAGCTGCCCGTCGGGACAACTATCGACCACTCGGCAATTGTTTGGTTAATAACGTGTTTATATGGTGTCATTCACACAGGGCAACAATCGCCGGCAAGTAAACCCCAGTGGTGCCAACCTCCGAGCACATGTTGAAATGTATTCATGGTATGGAAGAGTATCTGGTTATCTATCGTCGGTTTGTTTCAAATCTTGTTCAGTGATTTTGAGATGAGTTTACCGGGATTATTAAGCATATACGATCTTATATCTGAAGTGGAACAGCGACCAGCTATTTCGAGTTTATCAACGGATGATTACACAAACGTAGTAAACAAAGTGGCCTGGGAAGACATTATCAGGTAATTTGTTCCGAGTTTTGACGAAAAGGCGCAGGATGAAAAGAATACAATCTGGCTTCACAATTTCTTCTCTCACATTTCCAAGAAGTTCATCAAAAGACGTCATAACATTCTAAAATACTTTTTTAAATGTATCGTAATTTAATCGGAGAGATTTATAACTAGTATAGAATAAACCCTTTTCCAACCGTTCACTAATATACAGATGCTAACAAAAAAACGCACTCGTCTTGTGATTTCCCTTCGCCTTCTCATAAGGAACCACAAAAAAATAACCTCATCCTCCGAATCTATAATCACAACGGACCTATTTTTTCGTGTACTCTGGTTAGGTAGGTCTATTGATTTTTCTGTTACATAGTGATAGTTGACTGATGATAATTGACGCGCGATGGTTACCTCATGTGAAACGGCTCACATTGATTTTGCTATCGTTTACTAAGATCAGTGTGTTATAATTATATCTTATCATCATCATGATCATGAACCGTTTCCAGCCTGTGGCCGGGTCCGTTTAGTAAAATGCTTCTATCTCTCTCTCTGTCCTTCCGCCACTCTTCTTACTGCACCTTCTTCCACTTGCACATTTGCTATCAGCTCCTCCCATCTCTTCCTTGGTCCTCCTTGCAGTCTCTTCCCTACACACTTCCTATCCATTAATCTTCTTGGAATCTTCTCCCCTTACATTCTCATAACGTGTCCATACCATCTCATCCTTACTTCCTCAACTATATCATGTTTTTACTATACGTAAGGATTTTTATTTGTCAATTTACATACATCACAATAAAATTAATAAATTGTCTGGTGCACCACACAGACTTTTCCGTTCCTTTAACTAAAGCTTGATACAATTAGGGTGAAGACTATAAGGCTTATTCGAATGACAACAGTTCACTGCCTGCATGCTAAGCTATATAATCTAAGAAAGGTTATCATTCCCATTTGGTGTGTAGTGTTAACCTGTGTCTAGATACGAGTTGTAATCAAATTCGTTTTACATTATAACTAATTTCGAGTAAATCGATTGAGAGTGCCAATCAACTTTGTGATACAGTCGGCTAGAAATTGTATATTTACCCCAACACTATTGCACGTGGATCCTCTCTGATTAAATATTAATGGAGATAAAGAGTTAATAGAAGTTCCTAATACAGAATATAGATGAAATAGTAGATTATATCAGGATCAAAACTGCAATTAAAAAGCCGTTTTTGACCATTTTAGATTGGCTTCACAGGTAAGCACTGTGCACAAAGCTTCATTCTGTCATAATAAGGACATAATATAGTCATTAACAAGAAACTTTGTCACTTTGTCCCACATCGTCACCGCGGAAAATTTTGAGTAATCATTCAAAGACTTATTCACTGCACACCTTTTTGTCATATTGTATGTCTTTTCTTTTCCCTTTTACTGCCAAACCTCACACGCACACACACAAACGCAGGTAAGAGCCGGGATCTGAGTTGGGCCTGCTATGATGAACGCTCATAAGTAAACGACCCTTATTTTTATGGGTAGATAATTAGTTCTTAAAAAAACCTTTGAAGAACCTTGTGAAAATCCTAGAGAGCAAGTTTAAACCCGATCGGTAAAATGGTTTCGGCTCTAAATCAATTAACAAAATGCAGTAACCTTTGTATCTGAGTATTTTAAAATACCATTTTATCTTTCATTAACTAAGCCAGCCTTGGAATGAATCTGGTTAGTTCGTCCTTGCACTCAACGCTCAAACCGGATCTCTTGAAGATGTTCTTTATATCTCACTCTACTATTCTGATCTCCAAGAGGCCTTGGTCGCTGGCATTATATCAGTATTTATAATGTATTATAATAAAGAATATAATATCGCTGAGTTAATTTTGTCCAGACTGTACAAAAGCCTAATCCGTCATGGTGAGTGTTGCCAAAACAAATGAATAAGTAAAGAATGTCATGACAGCACTTTGGCAGCTTTGAATGCCCCATTCTTCTCCACGACCAGGTGCGGCTCTCGTATGTTATTTTTGTAAGACACTGCCAAACATTTCGGAGGGTTCCTTTCTCTCTTCATTGATGTTTCCGACCAGCTGCGTGACGCATCGGAACGGAGCGCTTGCTGTGCCTTCATTTGTTTGCTAGAGCACACGCTTTCCAGCAGCATTGGTGTCGCGAAGCGCGGGAAAATGGACGGGTGAATACGAAGAAGTATCCTCCCTCAATTTGTTTTTAAATCTTAAAGATGGTTTGAAGCGTAAATAAAATCAATGTATCTCAAGTAGAAGAATTATCGCTATTCCAACTGATTAACAAAGTAAATAATTTCCTTATTAAAATAACAAAAGAACTATTATGTCCGATAAATTATTTTTACTAATGTCTAACCGCTTCATAAGTCTATCTATAAATACAATCTAATTTTAAAGACACCGTCCAACAATTTATTTCGCCGCGAGCTTTGGTTTGGCACAGAAACAATAAAAGTGTGATGATTGGGTTCTGCAGGCCTATTGGCCGTCAGAGAGCTGCCAGTGGTATGTGCACCAGAGACACGTCACCAAGATTGAGTAGATGTGGCGGCGACAATGCGAGTGTTACGAAAGCTTTCTTCAAGAGTTGTTCACAGAGAGCCACCGCGTCTGTCTGACACGTGTTGCGCCACGTGTGATGTTGAAGACAGATGAAATCCACCCGCTGATTCTCAACTTGAACAGATATGTACAACTTGCTATGGACTGTAGCGATGTTCACTCTAGCCCTTGTGGGTAAGTTGGGCCTTATCGATATTATCCTTAATTTATGTAGCATATTTGTTTTATTAAATTTAAAATCAAGGTTATCAATGAATTAATAAAAGAAGTAAAGACTTAAAAAGTAGCTTAGAAGAAATGCACCGGCATTCAATTTAGAGGAGATGGGGAAAACCACAGTGATAGATCGTATTTGGAAAACTACTCCCATTACACCTGGATGGGATTCGAACTTCTACTTCCCTATCACCGACAATCCAGTCTAGTGTGAGCTTGACGCCTTACACTTTATTACCAGTATTACGGTTTTCAGCACAACCTTATTATTTTATTCAAATAGGGGAGGTGGGGAAGATAGGTAATGAAAAGAAAACGCACAAAGTTTCACCAAGACAAAGAATGAACAAACCTATCCTCAATGTGCCTTGTCGGGGTAAGAGCTACGACCTCCTGGACCAGGATTGTTCAAGTCATCCCTGAGCTAGCTCTCCCAGTCAATATCTCCATTGGTGGTGGATCTCCTCGGCGGTCGAATGGTCTAGGGCAATAGACTGGACTGTCAATGACGGGGAGATCGGGGTTTGAATCCCGGTCGGGTGTACTGGGTGAGGATTTTACTAAATGATTTACCACTCTCCTTCTACGCAAATTAGTGTGCACTTCCTCTAAATTAAACCTTTCTTATTCCTAACATATTAGTGCAGTTAGTGTTACACGTACAACCCGAATTATTAAGAGGGTAGTATGGGAGAGTAGTGAGACGTGTTGAGGACTTTTGAAATCCCGGAATATTTGAGAAGTTGTTTGATAGCTTTGATGTCACTTTCAACAAAATATAGAAGAAAATTATCAGCAGGTTTCCTTCCAACGAGTTAAAAAGTTTAAATTTTGAGTTAATTTATTTTACTCGACCATTTTCGTAAAAATTAGTACTTCTGAGACTAAAACAAAAGTTTATAAATTTATATTTGGCTTTCCTCTAACAAATAAAGTCATGTTTTGATAGGATCACACCAGAAAATGTTGAGATAATGTGTGATTATTTTATAAGGTTTTACCTACGTTATTATAATTTTATTTTTCCATCCAAACTTTTTAACTGGTCAGAGATTTTGCCTACCTTTTAGTGAAAATAATATTAAAATATATCATACCACTTAACAAATACTCCTGGATTTCTTAACGTCTGCAACTTTTCTCAGTGCTCTAACATTAAATGAAACGCAGTGACAGAAAAAAAAATTGTCTTGGCTTATTTTGTTTTAAAAGAAGACTAATTAATTGATAGTAACTATTTAATTCACAGCTTGTTACCATTTATGATCATCCTTCCTCTTTCCAGGTGAAGGCTGGTGAATCTACATTCTCATCATATGCGTTTATATAAAGTTGTGTCAGTTTCGGATAGAATGATTAGGAGATTTAAGCTTTTAAAAAAGGCTTGTATAGTTCTAACAAAATGTCAAGCAATCCAAATCATTCAAAAGGTTCCATCATTCGGTCAAAATTAATGGACTTCCAAACCCCAATTAATATTTCCAATTAGCGAGAACAATCTAATTACTTGGATGGCCTAAGGTTTTGGGTTTTTCAGGTTTTTGGACAATACCTTATACTTGAAACAATTAATTCTAGTCGATAAGAAGATGAGTTAGCGCTGAGAGCTGACAAGCTTAGCTTGTAGGTGACCTGGCGGTCTAGGGGTAAGGTGTCAGACTTCTGTGCTGGCGGCCGGGGTTCAATCCTCGGTCCCGGCACAGATTTATCTGATTACCAAACCCTTCCTTCACCTCTGACAAGACATCTTGTGAATGTGGGGAATGCCAGGCCTCCACCGTGGTTCGGATCCCACGTTAAACTGTAGGTCCTCCATTTCATCTCACAATCACCCTACCATTACACATTAGCGTAAGTGCGTATAACCTGAACGGGTAGTAAGACGCGGTGCTAATAATAATAATAATAGCTTGTAACTCCGGAGCAGCTAATGTTTGCTATATGTCAAGGTAAGAATGTTACCTTTCAGGGTAAATGAAGGGTGCATAAACTCCAACGAGAACATATTATTCAGGTTTTATTTTTATTTTTCTACAGGACATAAGTATATTTCCGGCTTATACTTTATCTTACTCTATGGTTCAACATTTTGAATCCAAGGCTGTTTAAACCTCAAACAATTCATCAAATATTACAAGTCGACCATTACGGTCATGGTTTGGACTTGAAAATAATCGCAAAACATTAGTTTACATTTATAAAAGTTTAAATGTCCGTTAGAGCCAAAAAAATATAAATATTTAAAAGGTGTTCAAAGTCATCCAACTTTTGAAATAATTTCATCCTATTATAAGAAACACTAATTCTAGGCCTACAACACACAAATATTGTAGTTTATTATCTATGTCAGTGGTATTCTACCGTTTTTTCTCACGTAATCCCAAACATAATTTATCTTCAGCTTTGTACCCCCCAAAGCTGGTGGTGCATAATACAAGTTATAATTACTCTAATGATACTGTTTTGGGCCCCTCTCATATGTTCAAAAAGTCATGGATGAAGTATATTTCTCTTTAAAAAACTGTATGCAAATTTTTCTTTTAATACTTCATCCATGGATGACCAGGTGTTTTCAGAAGTAAATTCAATATAATACGTTTTTAATCTTTCTTCGTTTAAAAACTTATTTCGTTCTATTTGAAAATTTGGTGATGAGTTGGCTAACTTTTACCCAATAGGAAGCTAGCCTTCACAACATCAGGTTGCCATGAGTTCTCCTATTAGTTGGTTTTAACACTGAAGACAAGGGGTCCAAGAAGCAAGGGGTAGGTCATATATAAGGGGCTGGAGCAGTTTGTGCATATATAAATCTCTATCTCAATCAGTAGCAAGCTTTATCTCTAGCTGTGTCTCCACGTCAGTTCATTAAACGAGTAAGAACTATGAATGTTGAATTTGTAATATTGAAAGTATAGTTAAATAAATAGTGTATAAACATTGAAATTTATTAATTTCAACAGAAATAACCAATAAGTAATCCAACAGTGGGCTAGACATATAATCGGATCATCACATAGCCGTGTGATAGCAAGTTCTCAGTAAAACAACAACTTTGGGACGTATGAACATATAAAATTATATCTCCATGATTGCTGCCTGTGGGGCATGCACGGGTCCTCATCATCATCATCATCATCATAATCGTAAGAAAACGGTGTCATCATATTATATTATATTATATTATATACTCTATAACTAAAATGAAACAGGCGTTCCCAGGCATACCCTTTTGTCCGTGCCTCTTGGGGCTAGCCCAAAACTGGCCCTGATTATTCACAGCTTATCATGAAATTATATATATTTAAATTTTACGTACCCCGTTAGATGTCTTCGCGCACCCCAGGTTGAATACCACTACTCTATATTACCCATATTATTTTATTAGTGAAATAAAAAATTTAAATACAGTTGTAAATGGTGCTTTAGAGTAAAGCAAATAGTGTATGTTATATAGATAAAAATTGTCATATTATTCAAAGAAGACCTACACCTTAACAAAAAAGAGTTCTTATCTTAACGCGTTATTTTAAAATATGCATTCAATAGAAGCCAATGATAAACCGATTTTAACCAAACTTGATACGTAGCTACCAAGCGCATTATTGCAGTGTTATCTTATTTTCCAGGATATGAGTAGTGGAGCCCTCAAATTATTTTTAAAAATGTATACATTTATAATATTCATGGTTGATTCTCAAAAAGTAGTACATTTTTTTATTATTTAGCACCGCGTCTTACTACCCGTTTGGGTTATACGCTTTAAGTACTAATTACGCTAATTGATTAAGAATTGGAAATGTTGAATTAGAGGAAGTGAGCTCGCATTTGCATGGAAGGAGAGTGGAAAACCACTTAGTAAACACACACCCCCAGTTCATCCGACCGAGATTCGAACCTCGATCTCCCAGTCCTCAGCAGTCGAGCTCAACACTACTAGCGCGTTAGCTAACTACGCCACCGAGGCTGGTAAAAGTAGTACAATGCATTGGAATGTTCTTATCGAAATGTCCTTGATTAAATTAGAGAATCGTCTAAATAAAGCAAAGTATTGTTTTAAAAGTGCGTTTAAAGTAAGTTAGAGTTAATAACAATCCAAGGATTATATAAAGACGATAAACACAACAGTCCCCCTCAAACATCATCAGATTGTGCACAGTGTGTTAATTAATAACACTGCTAGAGGTGTTTGAAATTAAAAAAATACTTTAGCTAGAAAAAAGCCTTCAAGGTGCACATTAATTTAGCTACTTTGTTTTATTTTGAGCGACACTGGCAATGGTCCATATAAAAATATAAAAACTCCCCCAAATAAAATATGGTTTATGTACCTACTCAATTTATTTTTAATTTGTTGACTTTTTTTATAACCTAACTCAACCATTTCATATATTTCAAATGCTTGGTTCTTATTTTAATCGTTTATTATTATTATTAGCACCGCGTCTTACTACCCGATCAGTTTGTACGCACTTACGATAATGAGTAATGGTAGGGTGATTGTGAGATGAAATGGAGGACCAACAGTTTAACGTGGGATCCGAACCACTGTGGAGGCCTGGCATTCCCCAACATTCACAAGATGTCTTGTCAGAGGTTAAGGAAGGGTTTGGTGATCAGATAAATCTGTGCCAAGACCGAGTATTGAACCCCGGACCCCAGCACAGAAGTCCGACACCTTACTCCTAGAACACTAGGTCACCCTATGATCGCTTAGTTTATAGTTAAGTTGGTAGAGGTGTGACACTTTATAAGTGCAGTTAAATGCAGAGCATATTAGTGTTGTGGGTGATGGTGTTGACTTTGACTCGTAAGGCTTAGTTCTTAGTTCAGTTGTACACTCAGTTTACTCTTTTGAGAAATAGCAAGTTTAACTTGATGGATTCCTCTAGTATAAAGCTTATTAGATAGGGCCACAATGTAATCCGTCAAGGCATAGCTGTTACCTTTCAGGGTAAACGATGTGTATATTTAATACTAATCCACAGACAAGTAAGAAACAGACTCTCAACCTTACATGGGTTTCTCTGCGCTCCTTTTGCCAGCTTGAGTCCTTCAACACTGGGCTTAGCTAGTGTCACTGCTGAGTGATGATAGGACTAACCGCAGCGATCCTAGTGGTGAAAGGCTCAAGCTGCTAAAAGGAGTGCAACCATTTTAACCTGGAGGTTAAGTGTCTGGATATATTATTTCTCTGTGTACTAGGGCCAGGGATGTATCCCAGGAGAGGGCCTGGGGGACCCGGGCCCTCCCACACACCCCAAAATCTAAATTATTTATATGTTATTAAATATGTTTTTACAAAAAATAGCCCTCAATAAAAATTAAACGTATTTACCTTTGTGTTGGAATTTCGGGTGGGGGGTTGGGGGATTATCTGGGGCTATGACGTTATTCATAGCTAGCAGGGGAGCCCAGAGAGAGGGGAACAAAGGGCACCCACAGGGAGAGGCTATATATTATAGGTAGTTTAATAACAAATAAAGGTATCAAAGCTATGCCCAAGAGTGTTAGGAGTTAGCACTTAAACAGTGCCCCGAGCCACTTTTAAGGCTTCAATTTTGTTTAATCTAGGCGAGGGCTTAAGTATTTTAAAACTGATGTTTTATTTACTAAATATTATGACGATTTAAAATGGTAGGAATATTAACAGGTGCCACTAAGCTTTGTTATCAAGAGGGTGATCACTGGGGGAATTTGTCAGCAATCGAGCACTGATCTCCTACCACTTATCATTAAATTGAGACATCCATAGTAATTTTATATCACTTAACATAATAATAATATAAAAACATACATTATCTCTTGGATGAAACACGCATCGGGCAATAACTCCCGAACGTGCGCCTGCAGGGTATTTTACCACGAAGATACAAGTATGCAACTCCATGCGGGATAAGTCAAAGAAGGTTTAACAATTCATCACCCGCTCCCTCAAATCAAAATACTGTAAAAGAATCCTATACAATTTAATCAAACCTGTAATTAATCTCATAAAAACGCCAACAAATTTTGGTAGATTCAAAACTTTTTTCTTATGCTGTCCCACCATTTTAGGAGACAGGGATTGCCTTAAAAAGCGTATTTTGAGGCTTCAATTTAATATATTTTCCCAACGGAGGACCCCTCCTCATTCCTGGAATACTCCCCAAACACCCCGGTCCCCCTCCCTCCTTGGGGAAAATGTTTACGGGTGCCCTTGGGGGTAGCCCATCAAGTGAGAAATATGTAAGTCAGCAGCTCGCGCACCTAGAATCACCAGTTTAGTCAGTTTTTATCAGAAATTGGGCCCCCTCCGAAAGTTTTTACTGGCTACGTGCCTGACTAGGCCTATTAATGACGTAGGGAAATTTCACAATCAGCCTTAGTACGCCTCAAGTGCGACGCTATACTAAATACAAGACAACACCTACCTAAGTTGGGACGGTATGGGCCAGTTTCGCAAATCAAACTTTCTTATTCTACTCTGGTCTAGGTAGGTGTTGTCTTGCATTTTATTATAGCACCGCACTTGAAACCTATTAAGTCTAACTTTGAAACTGGGCCCTTATCTTAACAACCGATCTCTGACCTCATCGTAAACCACGACCTTATAAAGGGGGAGTCTTTATTCCCTAGACCACCCGACCATCACTGCGGGTGATAATAAAGTTTATTCGTTAGTACGTTAAAGTACAAGAATGTTGGGTTATTTCTTAGAAACGTTTATTTATAATTTAGTTAAAGGTAACAAAAGCAGTTTCAAAGTGACAACTTTCCATCCCTATAGGGAAATGGATAAAGATCGGACGTTAACGAGTCCCCCATTTGCCTTAATCTGCTTGTTATTCGTAAACTAGAAGATTGGTTGACTCCGGAGATTAGAATACCTTTTTTTTTTTAGGTCTAGTTTTAAATATATTTCTCACTCCCTTACATCTCTGCTCATCGGGTTGGTCAATTTAGCTTGACACCGTTTCCAGTCAGTGAATCAACCAATAGTTCGTCACATTCACAAACTTCTACAAATTTATAATAAAGAAGCAGAGGCTGGTTATTGGCAAGACCGGCCCCATCCAGGGACGTGGGCCCGGAGAAGGCGAAAAAATCACCCCAGAAATCTGTAAGCCATTGTCTGTGTAAATCCCCGTCTATAGACCCCGTATCCGTAAGGTGCGTAGTACTCTGTAAGAGATCACCTCCACGCTAACAGATTTCACTGTCTACAGAGTTCTTATCCTTAATTATTTATTCCTCAACTTTAACTTTCTAAAGACTAGTCAATACGGACTGCTAAGGATTACAGCAAAGTAAGCTTGCGCTTGTATCAAAATGAAAGCACCAATGGCATTATCATATCAATTAAACTAACTGGCACATATTTTAAATATATTATTTGTGACTGCACTTAACCTACCTTTCAAATTTTTCCTATCCTGGACGTTTTGTCAAAATATGCTGTGTAGCTACTTTTGTTAATAATTGTTCAGTTGTGATATCGTCTGCTCTACAGATGACATCTGCTTGCGCCTAGCTTTAGAAAATTTCCTTTCGAAGAATCTAATTTAACGTTGATTCCAACTTTAACATTGTTTGACACGGTCGTGTGATTACGGATATGGATACCGACTGTGTAGACGTGATTTCCATTTCTAAGGACCATTAAGGATTTAAGGACTATAAGGATGAGGAGCTTACGGATTCTGTAGATGAGACTTAAGATTGTGGGTTTAGACTAGATCTGGTAGCTGAGCGGTATGAGAAATGGCAAGGTGGTATGAAGGTAGACTGTTGGAGACTATTGAGTGTATGACAGATGTTTGGCGACACACCACTTCTGTTGCAGCGAGATAAACTGATGAAGCTTTTACTTATTACTATCATCACTATGTTTTCTTAATACATTATTAAAATATATTTTGAGAAAAGGTTGTTATATAATCTAGTTATTCATGTTGTTCTAGCACAGTGCTGTTACGTTGTGGTGAAGAGAGGAACTACTTAATCCACTGTGTTCCAAGAGGGAGCAATTAAGTAGTAGTAGTAGTAGTAGTAGTTTTAAAGTTAAAATGTATTAAGCACTTGTAAGACATTAACTACAATAATTTTCCACACGTGAACTATTTGCAGTACATGCGAGTAGACCCAGTGTGCATCTGGTGCTGCCGCCAGTGGTTGCCGTAGGAAGCTCAGCCACACTGCTCTGTCTGTTCGACCTGGAAAAAGATCCATTGTACTCGGTCAAATGGTACCGAGGAAACTTTGAGTTCTACCGCTACGTACCGAAGGAGAGACCTCCAGGAAGGGCCTTCTCTTTCCCTGGCCTCTTCGTTGATGTGAGTACAGACAACTCTGAGGCCTCGTTTATAGTGCAAGCGATTTGTTTGGAGGTCAGAGGCTAGAGGCTTGATTGGCGAGAGAACGACACGAACGAACCAATAGAATTGTAAGCTTGCCGCACACTGAATCAGTTCGGATAGTAACGCGTCAGAAATTCTTGACTACTTTCATTTTAATGGAGGCCCACACACTGGTTCGGATCGGATAAGAAACGTCAACGTTGAATCAGAACGGAACGAATTGGTTTGCCAGAAGGGAATATTTTGACGGATTCCTATGGATTCCAAAGCTATGCGTATACGTTCTCAGTACTAGACTATTGCATCATCTTCACTCGCACTCAGTTTACACTCGTTGATATTCGTTTCCTGTTCCTCAATATTTTTTACAATTTTTAAAAAATATTTTGGATCAGAAATAATCAATTTAGTTCAACAGTACCCTATAATTTATGACATTGTTAACAAACATTAGTATGACTGTGTTAAAAAGAAAAATGCACGGGCGGAAATCTTGGAAAATTTGTGTTGTATTTACTGTATGTCGTGGATTCAAAGTATTTTTGAAGCAGCTTCTTTATCGGCATTGGCAGCAATGCACAGAACAACCACCAATGCCGGCTCTTCAATGCTGCTACCACTCACTATCACCAAATCACTCAAATCGATGTACCTTTTTGGTTGTCTTCAGAGTGACACAAATTGAGTTCCGAACCGGTGTGCGGACAAAACTCATTCTCGTTTCTTGGGTTCTGATTCCGACCGTTCCGATCCGATTCGATGTGTGGTAAGCTTAAATCTAAGTGTCCATACCTGAAGCGGCTCTAGAGTTTCAGCGAACTGAGCCCTCTTGGGAACTCGCTAAGTGATTCAACCTGTCGAATAAAATCAACCATTAGTCGGGCGGAAACCGTTCGGTTAGCAATAAGATTGTATTATTTGATTTATAATAATGGATAGTGGAAAACTTATCAGTGCTGACTTCCAAAGAAGAGCGTTGTGTGGCCCTAGTGACGCCTTCACAAGAATGCGGGGGTACTGCACAGACTTTGTGAAGAAATATGTATCTTATTATATTCATAAACCGAGCACGATCTATACGCAATAGGTATAACATCGAGTTTTAGAGAGGTTTTCTAGTAAAATAAATTTCTTAGAAGGTTTCGACAGTGACTTGATGAAACAACGTACTTCTATACCGCAATGCTTGCCCCTTGCCATCCACTAGCCTGTAACCTCCAAGCCACCCGACCCCGTGGTGTAGTGGTCAGTCCACCTGGCTACGGACCTAGGGGTCCCGGGTTAGATTCCCTACTGGTACCTTAGATGTTTTTTCTTACCAAAAGGGGAATTATCACAACGGTCACCATGGATTCGTGGATTAGGTTTAAGTTAGGTTTAAGATTCCCACTGGCCTACACCTATGTATTTAATATCATCGCGTCATCTCATTGCGGGTACGACGTGTAGACAACCTCCTGTGGTTTGATCTGGGTAAGTTCTGTGCCACAAGAGCGGCAAATATTTTATATACAGGAGACCGAGCTTGGATGTCATGTCCCTCCCGGTCAGTAATACCATACGATAAAAAAAAACACCAAGCAAATTGCTTGTTATATAGACGAGACTCTCCTAAGTCGAATAATGAAGTACGGGAAACATTTGTCAATAAAGTGGTCTCATTAGTCCCTGTCCCTGCATAGTATTATTGTAGATAGGCCATCATCCGACTTAACGCCTAGAGTTCCAATTTCTTTCCGAGTGTCATTTTATTTAAAAACTAATTTTGAAAATACTAGTTTTAAAGTTTGTTAAACTACCGTCAATATATCCACTAGATTAAGAGGGTACTTTTTTTTTAGTTTAGTACTAAATAAAATTTTATAAGAAAACTTTTATATTTCTTATGAGGTGTGTGTGCGAAGGGTGCACGTGTTTCCTATTTCTGTTGGTGACGTCATTTTCGCCCACGCCACAGACACACACATGAAACCCGGTTCCCGTTTCCGTATTTATTTTATTGTTTTCATTTTCTTTTCGTTTTTTCACCTACCCATTTTTCATAATTTTCTATTTTTCAGGATTCTTTTGAAGTTGCACGAAAATTTCCTGATATTGGGAATTGTGGAATCAATTTTTAAATAAATCAGCATTTAACTGATATTTAGAAAACAATATTTTGCCCTTATTTAGATT
Source organism: Timema californicum (assembly GCA_902141385.1). Classification (NCBI taxonomy): domain Eukaryota; kingdom Metazoa; phylum Arthropoda; class Insecta; order Phasmatodea; family Timematidae; genus Timema; species Timema californicum. The sequence continues at coordinate 15,598 of CABFOW010001662.1, forward strand.
AAACATTGAAAGGAGGATAAAAGTGCAAGGCCTACACACTTATCGGAAACTCACAGAAAACTGTAGGCCTGAAAGTTTACAGTTAAAACACAAATAAACACATAATTATGTATTATTATTTAGCACCGCGTCTTTGTACCCGTTCGGGCTATACGCTTTAAGTACTAATTACGCTAATGGATTAGGAAGGTTGAATTAGAGGAAGTGAACCCGCATTTGCGTGGAAGGAGAGTGGAAAACCATTTAGGAAAAACCACCCCCAGTTCAGCCGACCAAGATTCGAACCTCGATCTCCCCGTCCTTAGCAGTCCCAAGCTCAACACGACAAGCGCGTTAGCCAACTACGCCACTGAGGCGAGTCATAATTATGTAGTTTTCGGGGTACATAATACGCTTCTTCAGTAAAATATGAATGTCCGTCCTGTGAGACGGGATAAGAAATTCCCTTTTTGTTTATTATACGCGTAAGGCACGACGGCATAAGATAAAGAAAGAAAATGTACAAAAAAAGATAGGTGCTATTTTTTCTTTTGCCTTTATTTGTATAAACAATAATTATCAAGTAGTTGTTTCATAAAGTCCTTTTTTCAAGCATTTCCCTATCATAGCTTTTCTGTCATTTCAACTTGACTTCTAGTTGGGCCCCCCTCCCTCCTATTATTTTTATTATTTTTAGGATCATCACTGAATATAAAAAGGAAATGTTTACATTCTAAAGTATTCGCCAGAAAATAGGGTGGAATTATGCTTTAAGTCAGCGTTTATGGGAAAGTCAGGGTACAAATCCCGGACGAGTGTAGTGAGGGTGACATTTCACATGTGATTTCCCCTTGTAATCTTCCCATGTGTAATATTTACTTGTGATTTCCACATACTATCTCCAGATGTAATATTCATTGGGTTTTTGTCCATCCCCTCTAGTGCATCTTGTATCTTCCGAGAGCGTCAGACGTACCAACCACCATGTCAATCCCGTTTGTAGGGTGCATCTTCTTATAAAACACCAAATATTATTAAAAAGAGGTTAAAATGTTAGAAACCACTGTTCAGGTCTGTAGCAATAGACTAATACACGCGTGATCTTGATAATTATAATATCAAAATAATCGCTAATAATAATTATTGTGTGACTAGCTATCGCTGTCAAATGATCAGCAAGTGTCACTACTGGATGTCCAGTTGCATCTTGCTGGGAAGTTTAGTTGCGAGGTGTCTGCTGATGCACCATTCTTCACAACCATCACAGTTTCTGACCAACTCAGGGTTATTGGTAAGTATTGGGCGAGGAAAACACGAACCTTATTTGTTATGATAGTGAATTATTAACAATCAAGTTAACAGGGCATTGATAGTGGTTCTAACAATCACTAACAATCAGGCACCCTAGGTGCTCGAACCGGGTTTGGTGCCAGAAAAAAAGCGCCAGTAACCCTCGCCATTACACCCCCCCCCCTCCCCCCGCCTACCCCTCCTCACTTTTTGCAATACTATAATTTGGTTTGTACACTCCGTTTACGCTGAAATATCTCTCAGTTGGATTATACTATGGTGCAGTTTACGAGATAAGGTCATAGTATAATGAATCAAGGTAAAGACTGCTGCTACCTTTCAGAGTAAATGATGTGTAGAATAAAAAAATACCTTTTATAAAACAAAATTGATAATCGCAAATTGATAAATAATACAATTAAATGAGATACACATGATGAAATATTAAAACTAAACTTTAACTTGGTCGACCTCGGTGTTCTTAAGGTAAAGTGCTCGCTTCAGAACTTGATGTTCAAGAATGCAAATTCTTCCAAGGGAAGTAAAGCCGTTGGTCTCATGTCAATTGCATGTAAAAGAACCCTGGTAGGTATTTGAAAATACCTTTCCGGAAAAATTGGTAGGCTATTTCTCTCTCAAAAATCTGTCATTTGTAAACCAATGTAAAATAATTTAAATTTGTTAAAATAAAAATATATTCTTTTTTATTGTGATTCCTGTCACCAAATATAATTCATAAAAGTATTTTTTTTAATTTCAAATATTGTCAAATTTGTCATAAGTACTCTTATACTATTTTATATTAGAAAAATAATCATATAATATTATTTATCAAATAAAACCGTTCTCAAATACAAAATTTTAACAAAGCGGTTAGAATATTTTTTTTAATTTGGCATTATTTAAACAAAATATTCATCAGTACTAAACTACTATTAAATATTATTCCAAGAAAAACAAACTAAAAATATTTATATTATAAAAATCTTACTAGATATCCATTTTGAACCAAATCATTAGAGCCATTTTAAAAATATTTCAAATTTAGAAGAAATTATTAATTAGTAAACTACCTTAAACAAATTTTACCTGATAAACAGGTATACAGTTTTTATTGACAGGTCAACACAGTAGATAGGTGGTATCCATTTTAAATCAATTCTTCCAAAAAATTTGAAATTTTCAATAATAAACCTTCAGTAAACTACTCTTAATTTAAGGGCTAGTGTCTGACTCTCAAATTTGAATAAAACCCATTAAATTGTTTAGGATCAAGGCCCAGGGACATACATTTTTGTAAAATCCGTTTTTTTTTGTTTTTTTGTATCAGGGTCATATAAAATGCAAAGATTCATAAAAATATAAAGGTTGAAAATTCTCCCAGTTACATAACTTTGTATTTATATAAGAAAGTAAAAACATTAATTTAAAAAGCCCAAAAGAGATAGATGTAGCTTTAATATTGCAGCTATAAAATAGTTATTTTTATAACAAAGGAACATGTGTTAATTTTAATAATGGTTTATAATATTTTGGTTTTCTTGCTGTTGTAAATAATAGTAGATTTCTTGTGCTTTATTCGTTTAAGTCAAATATTTTGTTTGAAATTCATATTTTAATTTAATGTTGATGTAGCTTTTAAATAAATGTTCTTTAAAGTATGCATGATAGTATTTTGAGTGGCAAAATTTTTATTTATGTATTGTTTTTATTTTATTTGTTTGATGAATCTAACAAGTTTGTTCACTTAGCACAGTTATTTTAAACTATATCTAATTTCATTGTTCCACACCCATATTATTCTGGTTACAAATATTCTAAAAGATCTTTACATACTTCTACAATATTATGTAGTGATTTATACAAGGCATATTGTTGAAACTGTTTAAAGTTTACACAAAACGTGTCATTAATCACAGCGCATAATGCTCACAGTGAAATGAGTCCCCCGAAGCTGACGTCAGGTGCTTGAACCAGACGGTTTCACCTTACTTCCTCCAACCAAGGAATATCCCAGGCCCACTACTATGGTACCTATTGTACCCCTCGTGGTGGGGCTGCTGATAATAGACAAACTGAGATGTAATTATAGTATTATGCGAGAATCAGGGACAGGGCATGATAATTTCAAAAGTACAAGTCAAATGTCCAAAGAGGGGAGGGAAAGTGAGGTTTTAATTTTCCCCGCAACTCTGAAACCAGAGTAAATTTATTCAGAGGGCTCTTTTCTTGGAAGTTTTTGAACATTGGATCCAGCATATACTAAGAAATTGTTTTTATTGCGGTATGTGACTTTTTCCCTAATTGATGAGCAGTGATTAGTTTGTTATAAAAAATAAGGAAAAGGAATTAATGAGGGAGCATTTACTACCCTCTTTGTTATGCCACAAATCATAGGGGCATGGGTCCCCAAAGTAGGATGGCTGCCTTCTCTAAAGTTTATTAACTTGAAAGTCACACGCAATGTGGTCCAAAGGTTATTTTTAGAGGAAAGAACCAACAATAAATTAAATTAAGATTTTCTACTCCCACAAAGTAATTGTCATCGTCGGCCCCACCACCTCCCCCCACCTCCCCGAAAAGACCCTTAAAACACCTAGGTATTGTCTAATGTAATTACAGTGCCCCTATAAACTAATTTTCAGCTGTATAAGATATCAAGAAATATCCTTAAAGATAACTACATGTAATATTATTAATGTTAGATAAGCAGTGTTTTTATACATTTCTACACAAAAGGATCCATTTCGGTGAGAATAGTTTCACAAATCAGATGATTCTCGATAAAGATATAATCAAAACCTCTTTATGAGGATTTTCTAAATCTGATTGTTTTCTTGCTATAGATTTGAGGGATTTATCACCCGAAATCTTTGTGGAAGAGGTTTTCAATGAAAATGACCACTTTCTTCATGCAAACTGTACAAGCAACCATTCCAAGCCACCGCCTGAATTGACATTCTTCATCAACAACATTGCAGTGAGTGTTGCAGACTAGTGCATATCATCTATACATAGCACAGACTATATCGTAAATTTTCTATTAAAATAATTTTAAAATGGCATAGTACCCTATAGATTTTAGTGTATTTTATAATCTAAATTATATCATGGTAAGAAATATAATTATGAGATAGTGAGTGATATGTAGCCCTATGTGTGTTCCTTGGAACTCTTGAACAGATTTAGTTACTCTATAGTTAAATGAATAACTTGGGAATATAGAAAGAAATCATTCAAGTTTGAAAGTTAGTTGTAAATTAAAAGAGGAAAGGGTAAGGGTGAATTAAATTAAAAATAAAATGTATGCTTCAATGTTATAATACTAAATAGACTATACCAGAGTGGTCCAACTGATGGCCCGCGCTTACTAAAAATTTGCCCCCACCCCCAGTATCTTGAAGGAAAATTAAAGCTAAACCTTCAATGGTAGATGTAAAATAGCTAATGATTCTAACAAAAATATGTATTTAAAAATGGTCATGATTGCATTTTATCATGCATTTATTTGAATGATAAGTAATAATATGTATAGATATATATTTATAATGCTAAGATGTTTTGTGAAAGTGTGCATTTGTTCATATTTTATAATACATTTTGGGAGATTCAAATTTTACTGCCAAAAGTACAATTTAAGTATAAATACTGAAAATAATTCTTTATCAAGTGTTTTTTGTAGGCCTATATTAAGTTGATGGGACCAGTAAATATATCTTCGGCCCATGGTGCAAACTGAAAGATTTGGCCCTGGGGATGAAAAATGTTCGACCAGCCTGGTCTATACTACACTACATACTCATTATAATTGGAAGATTGTATAAGTGTTAACTGCTAATATATGATTTTAACAACCAATTTCTTGAGTTTAAAATATAAATATCTGATTTTATAATATCTTAATAATTTCCAAACCAACCAATATTTTTTTTTTGTGCCAAAACAAAATTAACATTGAGTACTAGCTTCCCTTATGTATTAGAACCACAGTTTTTTTTATTATTTTTTTATAAATCCTCCCCTACTAGTCTTATTTTCATAGGAAGCTCATTATTTTAAAACTGAAAACTTATGTTGCCACAACAGCAGAAGAAAAATATTTCATTTGTAATTTCATTCTTGGCCTGTTTAATTAATGATGTTAGAATAAATTATAGATTAATCCATAAGAAATTTTTATTGGGAGCTTTTGGTAAAATTTTATATATTTTTTTTAGCATCGCATCTTACCACCTGTTAAGGTTATACGCTTTTAATTCATATAAATAAAATAAAGTGTGTGTGTGTGTGTTTCTCATGAGCATTTCGCGATTCTATCTCAAAAAGAGGCCTGAAATTTTCAAAATTAGTAGCCCCTGTGCACAAACATGTGCACCTCGAAGCTGTAATTTTAATACAAATTTTGATTCGATTGTTTTTTAATTTATTAAAAATTGGGTCAGAAGAAATAAAATAAACTTTTTTTTCTGTCTGTGTGATTGAATTCACTAAAGTGTTGCCCGGAGTAGCCAGCCAGGCAATAGATCGCGTGGTTAGCCCGGACGAATCCGGGTACTTCTGCTAGTGGTTAATAAATCAAAGACATTTGTTTATAGTATAAAATTTTAGTGGCTCTCTATGTTGGTGGTTGAAAGTGGGCTTTCTATTTTTTTAAATCTGTTGTTTTGTTTATTGTGTTTTAATGTTAAGAAAAAAGGTAATGAGTTAAAGTGGTTTGTACCAAATTTAATGATAATTTAATTTTTAGCACCACATTTTATTACTCATTCATGTTATACACTTATAATGATAATGGTTTTAAGGATTAAGATGGTTATATTTAGAGGGAGTGTACCCACATTTGCATATGAAGTGTAAAACTTTTTTTTAAACTACCCTCAGTACACCCTACCGAGATTAAAACGTCGATCTCATCAACAGTCTAGTCTTCTGGAGAGTAGACCATCATAATTAAATTAAATTTGTCTATAAAATTAGTTATTGATTAAACACTAGATAACACCTGATAAATATTGTTAACATAAAACAATAAGTATATATTAATTACCCTCTATGTAAGTTACAATGTAAAACAAATGTCAAAAATTGGAGAAAATTGAATTATGCAAGCTATTTTTTTTTGTGATATTTTATTTTTATTTTGAATGCTATTTAAGTCAATATGAAAAATAGAATCAAAATCAGTATAAAGCAATGATGCTCTAAATAAATGAGGTTTTTTTAAGATATTAAATTAATATTTTTAAGTATTTCACTATGAAAACTTTAACTAACATGGAGTGGCTCTGCAGATTAATCTGTCTCTATTGTCGTGATAGTATAAAATATGTTGGTTGTGCCTGCAGGTTTACAGAGAGTATGTTCAGATGTGGAGCAATAGAGTGGCCTTGCAGATTAATCTGTCTCTATTGTCATGATAGTATAAAATATGTTGGTTGTGCCTGCAGGTTTACAGAGAATATGTACAGACGTGGAGCAATAGAGTGGCCTTGCAGATTAATCTCTCTATTGTCATGATAGTATAAAATATGTTGGTTGTGCCTGCAGGTTTACAGAGAGTATGTACAGACGTGGAGCAATAGAGTGGCCTTGCAGATTAATCTGTCTCTATTGTCACCTAGTAGGCATGAGTTCACCATTAAGTGTGTTGCCTCTGTACTTGGTAGTTATCATGTCAGTAGCAACACCATTACCGTTTGCCGCCGGTTCAACACAACTGCTGCATCAGGTAAGTTTAAATAAACATGATAGTAATATACAATTTGCAAGGGCGTGGGCAGCGTAGGTGCCAAAGCACACACACACACAAAACAGTAAAGGTTGGGGTGACAAAAGACTGCCATACCTAACATTTTTAGAAACCGTTGCACCAAACTTTCTAACATCTACTACTACTTTATAAATTAGAAAACTTAACATTTCAATTTCACAATAGATTTATTTAAGTGGCACCCAATTACGCGAATATAGATAAATAGTTAGAATTTTCCGCTGTAGGTGATCAATCAACCTGATTGACACGCTACACCGTGTCAATGGGTATTTCAAGGATAGTAGTTAAGGTGGGTTTGAGGTTCTGCCACATCTAATGGTCTCATTCATCGGACAAAGTATGCCAGTACTGATAACTACTGCAACTCCTCTCTCTTTGAATATTGTGAATTGTCTCTCTTACCCAGAATTGGATTGTCACTACGAGTGTTAGAATCAGACAATCATGCTACCCAATGTCCTGCCTTTGCCTGGCTAACTTCTCTCAATATTTCCCTCCCCCATAGTGTGTATCGTTCATTCACCTTGAAGCTCACTTTACTTGGTTCCACTATGTTGCACCTCATATGATGGGGACATATTGTTCCGAGTCAAGATGTCTCATAAAAATTGTTAATTTCTTCTCTGACAACTATTCTGATCTCTCATCAACATTTAAGCCCAATTATTTATTATTTTAGTTTATAGCATCGCGTCTTACTACCTGTTTGGGTTACATGCCTATGTACTAAATTAAGCTAATGGGTTAGGAATGAAGGTTGAATTTAGAGAAAATGTACCATCAATAGTGTGGAGAGTGGGAAACCATTTAGGAAAAACCAACCTCAGTACACCCGAACAGAATTGAACACCAATCTCCCTTTCATCACCAGTCTAGTCTATTGTGAGAGTGACGCCTTAAACTACATGACCACTAAAGCAGGCATTTTTTTAAATTTATTAAATATATATTTTTTTAGTGCTTAAAAATTTAGTTTAAGGTAGGACATTAATTAAGCAAACCCAGACTTAAAAGCGTTATATGAATTAATTAATCTAATAAATGTTTAAATATTTATACTATGATACCTTAGTCTACTAGAAGGTGGTAGTGTGTCCACCTGCTGAATTAAGAGTCTCGGTGTAGAAAGTGCATGTTTAATAACTCAAATTAAAATAAACATATAATTATAGTGATTGATGAATAAATGCAATGTCATTAAATAATTAAAACCTGCTTCAGTGGCCAAATGGTATAAGGCATCACGCTAGTCTTAGACTGGTCCCTCTGATGAATGAGACATCGAGGTTCGAATCCCGGTCGGGTCCATTGATGGTTTTTCTTAAATGGTTTTCCACTCTTCTACCAACACAAATATGTCTATAGCCTGAACAGGTAGTAAGACGGTGATTAAAAAAAGTTGTACTTCATTACATTATTATTAGTTTAAAATTGATGTGTTACATGAAATATAATTTTCCTGTGGTTTTATTTAAATTAGTTGTGTATATGACAAAAAAAATCTATTTAAAAACTAAATGTGTGACTATCCTTTTGTTTTGAATCAAGAAATAACATTTTATATCTTACAAGTGTGTTGCTATATAAAATATTGCCATACAGATTATTCAAAAATTTGAAAAATGAAACCTGGATACAGGAGACTGTTTATATCACACCAATGTTCTATCATTGATCTATGCAAGATTTGTCTCCTAATGAATATGATACTTGATGTAGTTATATCCGTAACTTTTAAATCATTTTGATATCCCAAGCTTCACTATTCATTTAGAATAAATTGTATAAGTCTTAGCTTAGTACTTATTTTTATCTTTTTAACAATGGTAACTATTTATTTTCAGGAGCAGCAAGGCAGCTTGAACTGAAACAATCTATTATAAATGTGCTCCATCAGTTGGCAACACTTGCACTTGTACAAACATTTGCTCAAGTTAGAATATGAGTGTATCTCGAAGACTATTTTCATCGCAAAGCTGTTGTAGTACAATAATTACACTGTTTTATTTAACGAGGGTAAAGATACTTAGAGTTCGTTCACAATAGGTTTTTACCTGGATGACAGTTCGAAAATCATATGTTTAGGTTTTGGGTTGCCAACACTTATAAAAGATCAATGTTTTGTTATGAATGTAAAGTTCTTTAATTAACTGTTATTACATTTAAAATAACTTAAACTTAAGTTTTCTTATTTTTTTTTACATACAATAAATGATTTTATGATTATTTTATCGTATTTGAAATATTTAACTGAATAAAATATTTTCATCAACTGCGTGTCTGCATCATTGTAAAAAAACTTGTTTACCGACCTCCAATAAATATATAAATAATATTGGCCTAAATCACTATCACAATCATATATTACCATCTGTTTTCATTACAGTTATCCAACGTGATAGATGTCAGCTGTTGGCGTAGTGATATATTAGGGACTATTTCTAGTAACATTTTGAACTGTCATCCAAGTAAACTTAGGTCGTGAATGAATTATAGTCAAGGGTCAAGTTTTGATATTTCACAACATTTCCACATTTTTCAGATTAAAATAATTATATGCGTTGTTCCAGTATTGTATTTGTTATTATTATTATTAAATTGTTGACACAAGCTATTCAGATGTATTTTTGTATTTAATTCTAAAGTGAGGTTCACACATTTACTGAACCTTGGAGGAGAAATGTGATCTAATCCAATCATAAGATATCATCTGCGTGATCTGTTCTGTGTGCTTGGGTAGAGATTATTCTGTAATTGCACATAAGATACATGTTTGTAAGTACATAACGTGTTCCCATAATGATGTGTCTCATTCTTAAAACAACATGATAGCATAAAAAAAAACATGTTCCACCAAAATAAAATGGGTATGGCATTCAGTTGTTGGTGGAGAAAATCATCATGAGTAATCAAATATTTCAGTGATCATTTAATTGCTAGATTATTCAAGCAAAGTGAAATGTCTGTTCTAAATAGTAAGTTCAACAAGTTTGTGAATCAGCATTCTTGTAGAAAAAAAAAATTAATTTAAGTAGGGCAGTGAGACGCGTTGCTAAAAAAAACTTAATGCTTATTTTGGTTGCTATTTTTGTTCAGTCTAGGACAACTGGGTGTCGCCATCTGGGCGCTGGCAAGACTGGGTGCCAGTGTAAAAACATAACGATTGTTTTTCACATAAATATTCACTTTTGGAGTTGTTTTAAAAAAAAAATAACAGAGGAACCTTAATTTGTTTGTATTTATAAAGTTAGAATACTTGATATTTTAAAATTAAAAAGATAATTCAACACATAAGAAACTACTAAAAATACCTAACCTATCCTAACCTAAACTAATTTTAATTTTTTTTACAATTAAATCCCAAATTTTTGGGGCCGCACTAACTTAATAAATACATACAAATTAAGGTTCCTCTGTTATGATTTTTTTAAACAACTCCAAAATGAATATTTATGTAAAAAGCCAATCATTACATTTTTACATTGGCGCCCAGTCGTCCATATCCCATTTTAGTTAGTAGTTACTATGAATTTATAAAATTATGGAAGTGAAGTTGGTATGAATTATAAAATTATGGAATTGAAGTTAGTATGAATCATAAAGATCATGTACTAGCTGAATAAACAACATACCTAGAAAAATTACTCGCAATGCACTTGATGAGGTTTGAAAAGTACCCTCTCAGGATGAATTTTATAGAAATTCCATTATTTGAAAACTTGAATTTTATGTTGTCACAATTATGGAGCAGGGTTTGGGGGGGAAATATTACATTTGTGTTTATATTCTTGGCCCATTTATTTAATAATATTAAGATAAATTATTCAGTAATTCAAAGGAAGTATTATTGAAAGATTTTGATAAATTTGTAATGCATACATAAATACTTCACGCCATTTCCTTACGGAGTAGGAAATAAACTGTGCATATAGCTCAAAAGATAACTCTGTACTTAATCCATCCTCACTATCCTTGTATACCCACTTTGATTCAACAACCATCCATTGAGTCATGCATGCTCTTTTATTCTTAAAAATCTTAATGTTTCTTTCTCTTTTTCAAACATTCATCTACAACCTATCATAGCCCTTTCTTTTAATCCACACACTCTACCTTCATATATTTGATTATCACTCGCTCCACACTCAACCTCTCAACATGCCCAAACCAACGTTAACACGCTTCTTTCAGTGAACTATTGAATTCCCCTCCAAACCACACTCCTTCAGCATCCAATCAATACCGACTCTGTCCATACGAGTTTTTCCACGTATATTTCTTAAATATCTCATTCCAACCGCATTCACCATGCTCTTGTGCTTCTTCCGACAAACCCATGCAACAATGTTGGCGTTTACACATTTTTCTATATCGCCATCCTTGCCTCTTTCGATACTTCATTCTTTGCAATAGTCCATATGCATATAACTACTTTACAAGATGCATTCACCTGTTTGTCGATTTCACCATTCATCCTTCCATTTTTTACAGAACACTCTGCCCATATACAAAATCATTCACTTGTTCCAACAGTTTTCCATTTATACTTGCAATCAATATAGCTGCATAGAGTGTTATTCACCGACACAAGACCCTGGGGTTCAACCCTAGCGGGGTGCACTGAGTGTGGTTATTCTAACTATTGTTTAAATCTCCTCCATCCAGGGCCCATAATGGTGATTTTTTTTTCTACCCCACCCAGGGTGTCCATATCCCTTGAGGCAGGACTGTCAAACACGCAGTTTTACAGTCCTCGTGATAAACCGTCATGCAATGTGACCCTATTATGTTTATGAAGGTCAAGGAAATACAACATTTTAAAATGTGATATTTGTGAATTTAGCATAATTTGGAGAGTTCTGAATTGAGGTTGGTGTACCAAATATGCACTCTTTCTTTCACAGGAATCAAATTCAAAAAAAGTGCTGAATATGCGCAACAAATAGGCCTATGTGCAATGTTAATCAGCACATGCATATGTTAAGATTGGCTTTCTCCCATGAAATGAAACCAAACACCAGAAAGATCTCAACTTACAACACAAATTTGCCAACAAATATGAAAATTACTTAAGCATTAGATTTAAACCCTGACATTAACATCAATGTTGCAAATAAAAGGTTTAAAATTTTTTGTAAAAGATTATAGAGTTAAGGTAAGATTCCCTTGGCGCAGCTCACGTTTGTGACCGCGGGCGTGGGGTGATGAGTTGCAGACGGAGGATACAGTGTTTCCTTGTATGCGTCTCGTTGGTCGCCAGTCGTGGGTAGTTTTATGTGTTGTACGGATTGTTCTTCAGTTCTCAGAGCTTTTCGATTGTGTTTTATTTTATGTTACATGTTATTTTGTTATTTTGGAATAGTGTAAGCCTGAACTATGACACAAAGTCAAAATAATTTATTACTTCTTATGTGTTGGTACAGGTACAATGGCAAATGTATGCCAAAAATTGAGGGGTGCTTTAACGGCTCTTCAATTAAATGTTTGTCTTCATCTATGGAAAAATCTTGGACCGTTTTAAAAACCAGCCCAATCAAATACAACACTAAATACAACTCTACTAAACACACATTTGCTTGGTGGTGTGTATGTGTCCACATTGCTCCGAGAGCAGATGTAGATTCAATTTAGATATGGTGGACATGCACTTTGGTCACCAGTCGCAATCGCCTGGAAAGAACTGGCCACATAACAAACAATGGAAACCAGTCTGGTTGCTGGTCGCAGATACGAGACGTGCCGAGGGGATCCTACCTATAGTCTATTATTTTATCTAAGGGGCCTACTCTTTTCTTTTTGTAAAATAAGATACAAAGTTGGATTTATTTTTATCTAAGATACAGATTTTTTTTTAAGGTAGTCATCTCGGTATTTTAATGTTCAATGTGAGCCTTTACCAAGAGTGAGTTTGACCCTCCTGCCATAGGATTGTACATATAAGCATTATGCGAGTGCAATAAATAATGTTGATAATTTTTAAAGCCAAATTTTTGTTTTACTGGTTATCAGTGGTAAGAGCATTGGCATACTAAGCCAAAGGTCCCGGGTTCGATTCCCATGTCCAGGTATCACCTTTCAATTTTCAGAATATATCTACAGTAGCCCCATGGCTTCTTTGGTGCTGACTGACAGCTCACAACTGACTTCTGACAGTCAACATTTAGGTATATACCTATAGGTATATACCTAAACTTTGACTGTCAGAAGTGACAGCTGCTAAACACATGTTTTTGCAGATCATATGGTTCAGCGTAGGGATATGTAATTTGGTCTGGTAGCTTTTCAAAGCTGTCAGTCAGCACCAAAGAAGTCATGGGGCTACTGTAATTGGAGTAATCCTCACTAAAAAGCATAAATAATAGCTTTGCCTATTTGATTCATGATTCATTTGGTTTGAATGACTGGGTTGACCTACTGGTGCAGAAGACCAGTAGGTCTAGGACACTCATAGTTGTAGCTCTCTACACCTCCCAGTCCCTCCCGTCTATAACTTTCTATCTGTCCTTTCACATGTAAAGTTTCAGTTCTTCACCTCAACAAAACACTTCGTAAAGCCCAAACACATGTGACGTATTGTGACTGGTCCACCCTCTAACTCCCCAAGACACTCAGTGCTGGTGTCATAGGAGGGTGACAGTTACCAATGATCAAGGAATTAGTAGGTAGTTACCAGTTTTCTTTAAAGAAAAATAAATTACTCCTTTATCCAGTTGCAGCAGAGTTATATTTGCCCTTCCTAATGTTCTTATCTAGCTTTCCTGTACCTTCTTCATAATTTAGACAAAATTATTAAGGTAAATACATTAAATCATAATAGTGCAGGTCAAAATTATGTTGAAACATAATTATTAATTTGTTTAAGATACTCAATTTTTCTAACAAGTGCAATTCATTCGTTTTAAACTTTTATTTGTCTCGTTACTGTGTTTTAAATTTCGAACTGTGTTTTAACTCTCGTGTCAGATACCAAGATGATACAGTTTGCTAGCTTCATTCTAATTATAATGTGTTATCAAGCAAATTCTTCCTATTCTTCTTCTTCTTATCTATGGTTGTATTTCCTAAAACTTCATCACCTTGTGATCTTATGGAAGTGCTAGAAGTTTCAAAACTTGAATCACTTGCGCCTACATTTCTTTCTTTGTTTTTCTTTCTCTTTTTCTTGCCACTTGAATGTTTAGATTTACTATTGTTTTCCTCGTGTGTTTCATTCCCATTATTTCCCAAACTATTGTTAGATACAGTGTGTTTGTGCTTAATCCTCTTACTTGTAGTTTCTAAAAGAGTATTTACATCAGCGAATTCTAAACTAGTATTTGATTCCTCTTTTACTAAATGTCTCGAAGGTTTGTCTTCACTTAAAGTGGAGTTATAACCATCGTCTGGAGCAGAACTAAGCAACCTCCTTTTTTTGTGCTTTTTGCTTTCACTTTTAAAATCTAAAATACTATCATTATTATCTAAATGGAGGACTGTGGATGGTTCGCTGTGAGCTGCGTCTTGGTTAAGGTAATCTAATATTTCATTTTTACTGTCACGTTTCCTTTTCTTGCCTCTTCTTTCTGTCATGCTGTGATTATCTTTCACTAAATGTTCCCCCTGTATCCTTAAAGTCCCTTTCACTGAATTATGGAGTGATGCAGCATGTTGGAGTTCATTGATATATTCTGAAATAAAACCAGAAGAAAATTTATTTAAAAAAATTATCTAACAAATGTTTGCTGTGTGTGTAAACAAGTACAACAAAACCTATAGGAAATTAAAAGCACCAATTTCTTGGGTTACTAATAGGACCTGGATGTTGTTGACAAGTCATCATTTTTCTTAAATGTTTATCACAGTGTCCAAGTAGTCTAACCAGTTTCATGACTCCCTCATTTTAAAATACAACTTTAATTTACATTTTTTGAAGTTGTTTGCAGAATATTTGTTTTTATTTATCACCGTGTCTTACTACCTGTTTGAGTTATATGCCTAAGTAATAATTATGTTAATGGTTAGGAATTGGGAAGGTTGAATACAGTGGAAGTGAATCCACATTTGTGTGGAGGAAGTGTGGAAAACTATTTAGGAAAAACCACCCCCAGTTCACTCGAGCGAGATTCAAACCTCAATCTCCCCGTCCTCGGCAGTCTAGCTTAACACAAAACTAGGTGTGCAGTATAGGTTAGGTCAGTATATCAGTGTGGATGAAACAGCATAAAGTGATTGAGTTCTTAACTGAAGAAAACATGACTCCTACTGACAGTCATTGGCGAATAATGGTTGTTTATAGAGAGGAAAGTGTAGCTATCAGCACTAATCAAGATTGGGTTGCACGTGCTCACGAGAGAAAGCTAGGAGATACTTTCAATCTGAGTGACAAAAAAAAAGTGGAAGGTCACGAACTGCTATCAATGAGGGTCACCAGAATCGTCTGGATAAACTCTTTTAACAGAATTGTCGTGTTTGTCAACAAGAACTGGCAGACAAAAATTGTATTTTATCCGGGCAATTGCAGGCAGTAATTACAAAACTGAATTATGGAAAGGTGTGAGCGTGGTGGATACCTTGAATATTTACTCCCGAAATGAAACAGAATTAGGCTGACACTAGCCAACAGTTTTTGCTGGGCCATGAAAGTGAAGACAATGAATTACCGGATAACAATGTCATGGGCAGGGACATGCAAAATTCGCATTTGTGATAAAATGAAGTCTTAAAACGAATTCTAATGTTTTCACATGAATAAACAGGAATTTAAGCTTTTTTCTAAATAAACACAATTTCTTTGTAATTTGGCAAATACCACATCATGAAATATAATTTTCAATGCGGTAACACTGGTGATAACACTATATCAGGGCTGCTGTTTATACAAATAGTATCAGTTTTAATTCATTTTATAGGTATTAAATGAAACACAGGAAAAGTGACTGTTTTCAGGATATTTACGCTTTTTTTATCTGAGGTTAGCATTAAAAATCACGATTTCTACTTTTACACATTACAATACCTAAATTTCAATAGATCAATTCTTTGCTTACATCCCTTAAAAGATTTCATGCTAGGTCCAAGCAGGGGGAGATCAAAAAGTTTCAAGACTAGGTCTGTAAAATGAAAACAGATTGGAGCATGGATGTGCATGTGCTGATATGACGACCTGTGTGACCTTCATCTGTCAGTAGGTCCAGTGGTATCATTCTGTGTAGACCAGTGACTTTGTTACACAACATTTATTTGATGACATGCACAGGTGCATTTGTGATTATATTATGGCCCACATACTCGAGCAGTGAAAGAACATCAAATTCTACGTCTTATTCAGAAAATCTGGAATAGAGACATTCCAAATGATGCAGCAGCAATGAAGTCAAGTAAGAGGTGGAACTGTGGTTACATCGTTAAGCTGTGAAATTCTATTGTTAGAGAGTCATGAAACTAGTAGAATGTTGACAAACATGTTTTGACCGCAAGGGTGATTATGTGGGAAAATAACTGAATAAAAGAGGACAGAAATAACTTAATAGAAGTGAACAGAAGATTACCAGAAAGTTCACTGAATTGGTTTTATTCAAATATATTAACCCACTTCCTTGCAAAAATGTACACAATATTACTTTTTCAGCACCGCCTGAAAGATCTAATAACTTTTTTAAGTGTTAATCTCAAGAAAATTGGGGTATATGCTTGCCACAGGAACACTCAGACAACAATAGCCCAGACAAAATAGTAACACTTCATGCTCAAACACATTTAATTTATATTTTGACTCATCCTACAGCACCAGACCCATACAGGCCCACCACAACAGTGGAAATTCTTCCCAGTTGCTTGCCAATATATAACCAAATCTTTCTCTACCCTTGCTTCCAAGCAAGTCTACTTACATCAGTGATCTCTTTTAAATTTAAATGGAATTTTTAAAATATAGTTATTTATAATCAAGGTTCAAGACACATGACACAAGTTTGATCAGGAAACTTCAAAATCCAAGCACCAATGGTCAACCTCAACCCTAGTCCAATCAGTCTTCTACTCTCTTCTGATTAAAAAAAAAGTAGTTATGATGTGCCAAGAATATCACTGTAATAAGTTTTGTTGTTTTAATTGTGAAGTTTGGGGCCTATATTTTTCTGTTAGGAGTGTAGGCCTTTCCCATCTATCATCCTTTCCATGTTTATGAAATGCTACAATATAACTTGTATATGTTTATATTACTATTTAAAGAACTAACTGAAAAGGCCAGTTTTCTATTGTAAAAGACAAAATAGGTTGGCTTTTTTCCTTCAAAAGAAAATGCTTAGTTTATTATAAACCATGTACAAGTATTGTATCCCATCTAGTTAGAAATCAGCTTTATGTTTTTTTAGGTTCAGAACTCAAGTTAAGGACTATTAACAACTGGGAAGTGATTACTAAAATTTAATAATTTACTTTTTCCTCATGATAAGAATGAAGCTTTTTTTTTTTACATCCATTACTGGTTACAGCCTGTGGAACGGGTCTATTTATTATTCAAGTCAAATATTTTTCACTGCTGGCTTGCTAGACCTACCTGCCTATGCATATAATCTAACTTAAGACTAGGACAGGCACAACAACAAGTCCCCAGCCATTAATTCATCACTGTGGAAGGGTACACCCACATTTCCCCAATGATAAATTTTTTGGCCATGTCAGGAATGGAAACCAGGAAACTTAAATCTATAGACAGACACGCTACCACTAAACTAAGGTGTTGGATAAGAATGAAGCTCAAACTTGCAAAAGGTGGTCACAAAATCTCAGGAAAAATAATACTTAGCACCGCTACTCGTTCGGGTTACATGCTTAAGTACTAACTATGCTAATGGGTTAGGGATTGGGAAGGTCGAATAAAGAGGAAGTTAGCTCATGTTTTCATGAAGGGAGAGTGGAAAAACATTTAGGAAAAACCACCCCTTGTTCAACCGAGTGAGATTTGAATCTGGATCTTCCTGACCTCTGCAGTCTAGTTCAACACAAAACTAGCATATTAGCTAACTATGCCACCAAGGCGGTTTCAGGAAAAAAAACTCTTGATTTCATTACCTAGCCAAAAATCGTATTCTCAACAAATCCCTCATTAGGATGTTTATGAAAATACAAAGGACTAACTAATTATTGCCAAGATTAACATCAATGAGTATGAAACCAACAAAATTCGCTGGTTGTGTCAGGTTTTTCATATAGTCTCTCAGTGTTGAAGGGATATCGCCTTGGTGGTGGTGTGGTCATCAGCAGAGTTTGCAACATGAATAATGTGCTTGGCTCTGACCAGAAGTCCTGAGTTCAATCCTGGTGCTAATTCTGATATTTGTTTGCTTAGACAAATAGTGGTTAGGGTTATTTTTTCTTACCCCTATAAGTAACTACCAGTATATTGTTGATAAGATTATGTCCTCTGTGTTATTAAAAAAAAATTACGTTACCTGATCCAAATAGAGGATGCCTTATCTTGAGTTGTTTTGGAAATGGAACTGGCCCCTTCTGACCAGGTGGAATAATGGTGGGGGGAATTTGAACCTGCTCTTTGACAAGAAGAAGGCCTGCAGGTTCTACCACCACTAAAACAATAACACAGTACCAAGATTTGTAGGTTACCAACAAAAGTTGCAGTGCAAGGAAAAAGAACAGATGACTCAACACGATGGTTGAATTTTAAGAAAAAATAATTTTAATGTATTTAAAATGTTATATACTCTATGATTCAGTTTTAAACATGTCATTAAAAAACAAATTTAGCATCAAGAAAGTTTAATGTGGATTTTTTTTAGTGGGAGTTGAATCAAACACAAAACAGCTCAAGCCTCAAAAATTAATTTACTTGAATAAATTATATAAACCTTTAGTTTGTTTTTTTTTGAAACTGCAAAAGTTTACCAAAATTTGGTGCTAGAATGACCTTTTTTTGTTTAAGATCAGGATCTGGATTACTATTTAAGGGGAGATCAGGAGCAGAACTTCTATTTTCGGTGAAATCAAGAAATTTTAAATATTATTAACTAATTTCAGGATAGCTTGGGGAACTTACAATTCTCCATTTTCCTCTGCTTTTATTTTTATAAATTTTCATGTAAGAGAGAGACATTGAAACACTGAAGCTAAATTTATCAAATTGTATCTAACTATGGTAGGATTGTATTTAAATCTTAAGGCCCTTGGCCCTGTCGAGAGCAAGTCTAAAACTTATTTTGTGGGATGGTGGGCAGGAGGGTGAAAGGCGTGGAGTGGCTTCACAACTGACCAAGTATCCTTCTGCACCAACAAGAACAAATGGACCACAAAAAATGTAGATGGCGCTAGCTACCGGACAGGTCTTGTGGGAAAATCATACGTTTGGAAATATAAGTTTTCTGGAGAACGGATGAAATAATTATAGTAAAATTTTCAAACGCCTCTTCTAAGATGATAATGTATTTAGGTTTATTAGGTGTTACATTTTCTTAATTTTTGTTATGAAGCTGGCATTATTCTATTGAAAATGTCAATTTTATCGATATTTGACACTGTTAAAATTATAGAGGAGGTGTGTATATAAAAAGTATAACATAATCTACATACGAGGTGTGGCTACTAAATAACCGGACTCATTTTTTTGCCACTTGCCTGAGGTCTCAGCAACAGCCAGTAGGGTCAGATATTGATCTATGTTCTTTTCTCTCTCTCTACTTTCCAAATTTCAAGGTCATGCGACTGACAGTTCAGCCGTAGCCTTTGTTCAAAGTGGACCGTGGACCTGAGCTCTATCGGAATTATGTTGAGTGTAAAAGGTGAGCAGCGTGTCAACATGAAGTTTCTTGTAAAACTTGGGAAAGCCGCTACAGAAACGTACAATTTGTTAAAGAAAGTTTATGCTGATCAGTGTTTATCTCATACTCAAGTGTTCAATTGTTTTTAAAAAATGTAATGAGGGGAGGAAAGAGATCGAAGACAAGCTGTGCCTCGGCCATCCTCGCACATCAAAAACAGATGTTAATATTGAAAAAGTGAGTGAAATTGTTTGAAAAAATCAATGCCTGAGCATTCGATCCATTGCCAACTTAGTTAATATCGATAAGGAAACTGTTCTACAAATTTTACATGAAA
Organism: Timema californicum; assembly: GCA_902141385.1. Taxonomy (NCBI): domain Eukaryota; kingdom Metazoa; phylum Arthropoda; class Insecta; order Phasmatodea; family Timematidae; genus Timema; species Timema californicum. The sequence goes on from CABFOW010001662.1 coordinate 35,729, forward strand.
ATTTACACATGAAAAAAGTTTGATCTAAAATGTTGCCAAAACTGCTCACTCCTAAACAAAAGGAAACTCAAATGAACATTTGTGCTGACATCCTTCATAACATCGAAGATGATTCAAACTTTTTAGAAAATAAGTCCAAATTCAAAGCAATGATGATAGTTTTTTTTATATCCGAGGGATTGTATTCACATTGATTGGGTACCTGAAGGCCACATTGTTAACCAGGTTTACTATAAGGAGGTTTTGACAACCCTTCGTGAATGCATAAGAAGATGACCTGAAATGTGGAAGAACGGCTCAAGGATTCTTCATCCGGACAACGCACCAGTACATAAAGTGCTGTCTGTCCAGAGGTTTTTGGTGAAGCACAAGATTCTCGTGTTGGATCATCCATCTTACTCACCTGATCTAGCCTCGTGTTACTTTTTTCTGTTATCAAAGATCAAGTCTGCAATAAAAGGAACTCATTTCAAGACTGTTGATGCTGTGAATGAACAAGCAACGAAGCTCATGAACAGCCTCTTAGAAAAGGAGCTGAAACATTTCTTCCAACAGTGGAAGATTCGTATAGTGAGGTGTAGGGGACTCCATTGAAGGGGATAACATGTCCATTAAGTAATTTTGTAAATACAAATTTTTAGGGCATCAGTCCGGTTATTTAATAGCCAAACCTCGTATTAATATTATTGAACAAACCATTTACGGAAAGAAAATTGCAAAACAATAAAAATTCTTGAAGATAACCATTTGTTCCCCATAGCTCTGCATTTCCACGCCAAATGAAAAGGGCTAATCACCTTAATACAGGCATTAGTAATTAATTATAAAAACCTACTTTAAAATAAATTTGTTTCAGGATAGACTCCAAAACCATAAACAAACAAAAGTGCATACAAGTTTGTTTTTTTTACTGAATAGTGAACTTCCAACTAAGATTCAAAAGGTTAATAAACTCCATCCACATCCAGCTATAAACAAGTATTTACTAGTATTCATCTATGCTATTATATTTAGCATGATTTTTGGAGGCGTAATGATTTAGTAAAACTGATTACCAGAACCAATTATGGAAATGAATTGCTAATGCTTCAATAACTTGTTAGTAACTAATATAAATTGGAAAATATAAGCTTAAAATTGTGATAGCAGTTAATACAATTTATAAAGGATTTTATTTCATAATTGTCAACATTATCTGATTAAAGCCTATGGTCAGGTAAGTTTAGTAAAATGCCTCCATCTTTCTCTATCCTTCCACCATTCTTCCTCCTTTAAATTCTTCCATTCTTCTCCTCTCACTTGAATACTTTCTGTTATTTGCTCCTCCCATCTCTTTCTTGGCCTCCCCTGCGGTCTTTTTCCAGCATTTTATTCTGCATCCTCTCTTTTTCCATCCTCATTACATGCCCATACCACCTCAGTCGTGCTTTCTCTACTATCTCATGTACTCCCTGTTCGCCAGCTCTTCACCAGATAACTTCATTCCCAATCGTGTTTCTCCTCGTGACAGCTAACATGTGCCTCACAAACTTTATTCCCTTGGCCTCCACTTTTCTAGTTTATCTTACATTCATTTTCCATGTTCCTGCTGCAGATGTGACAATGAGTACAAATTACGCCCTGTACCACATTTCCTTACACTTCTCCATATCAGGTCTCTTGCGCACCTAAAGAACAACTCTCCCTGATGTCCTCTTCTCATCCTCTACTTCCACCTCCTCAATCACACTTCCAAGATATTTTACATTCTGTACATCCTGATATGATGGTTATATCAGTCAGCTCTATTTTTACAAGCAAATAACGGACGTCTCCTTGGTAACCAGGGACACTAACCAACTGTATCAAAGCTGTTCTGCAGTGCAGCCATTCCTGTGGATACACATTACAAACTTCCGAGCCTGTGCAGCATTTGGTGTGTGGTGGTTCAACCAGGTCATCTCCTTGGCAACAAGGGACAGTGACCAAATCAATCGAAGCCACTCTGCAGTGCAGCCGTTTTCATGACCATGCATTACCAACTTCGAGGCCTGTGCAACAGTGTGTGGCAGGTCAACTAGACTGTCTTCTTGAGAGCCCGGGACATCATTCCTCAGAGCGAACAAGCGAGTAGTGTAAGTGACTTTTTGAGCCTATGACCTATCTGGAGAGGCACATGGCAATCATCTAACGTTGGTGTTGCCGTACAAATATTGTAGAGATAAGTTCACTCGCACAGCTAGCAACGAGTGTTATTAAGAAGATGTGTATTAAACTTATCCCCTCTCAACCTTGTACATTATTCTTTCCCAGCCCCACACTTCTATATAACTGAGGTTTGACCCTGGAAATGGGGCCTTCCTTTGATATCTATTGCCGAGCACTTACGTCAACATGAATCTCTGTTCTCATAGCTTTAATAGGATTTCTAAGAGCCGGGTATTGTGTAGTGATACTTGTTTCGATGTGTTCACGGTACCATGGGGTTACCGGGAATAGCCCTTGAACTTATTTATTTTAAAGTTGGTTAAGATTTAGAAAATGCAGATATATTTTGAACAATTATTGTAGTTAGTTAGTCGCCGGAATAGGTTTATATTTCTTATCCTCTATTATATTTTTTGGTGGATAAAACCCATGAATTAGACATTAATTACCATGCTGAAGGAAGTTATGTTTTAAGTATTTTTTTTAAAACTCTTCTAGTAGAGATACAAATGGTCTTTGCTCTATTACTTTGTTTTTATTATTGATAGTGAACCTTAGCTATTGTATATTTTTTTATTTATTTTTTTAGAATCTTCAAGTCATGTAGTGTATGTTTGGGCTTTATTCAAGTATAATGACTATTTTTGTTAACTGTGTTGTATTTTCCAACAAAGTTTATTTTGGGACCTTAATGCCGCCTTTCTTCTTATCTGACAGCAGGTTATATATTCTGCAGTTGTCACTTTTGTCAATATCTATAAGCTAACACTAATAATATAGTAAAATGTTATCAATGTTGACCACAAGAAAATGTGTGTGTATTTTGTAGAAGTTTCTTCGTATCGACCTCCTACTTACAGCTAACTATACATAGGACTGCTAGTGGACTGACCAGTAGTGAAAGAGAGGTTCTTGTTGGACGGAAGGACACATGTGAGTGGTTCAGAGTGTCTGTGGAAACTAGACACTTGCAGCTGTTGTCCAGGGTTGATAGACAACTCTGTGACGCCAGACAGAGAAAACTGTTGGTTCACAAGGCACTCCGGCTCTATCTGCAACATCACACTGATTCCTGAGTATGTATGACACAACATGCCTGACATATATATGAGAATACTAATTTACACCCAGATCTTAAAAAAGTATAATTATTTTAGTAGACAGCAATAAAAAAAATTAATTAAATAACAGAAAAATAAACGTTTAAGTCTGGTACATAAGTGATTCCTTAGCAAAATTAACAGAAAATTAAACTTATTCTGTCAAGGCATGACCTAGCTCATGGAATTAATTTCTTGATAAAATATTGATGAAACTGAATTGTAACTTCTTTGTTTATTTGTCATAGTTGTTACATTATAATAAACATATTAAAAACTTTTTGAATAAACTAAAATTTTAATTTGTAAATTTTGTGAGTTTGTTCTTAGACCTTTTAAATAGAGGAACTAAAAGGTAATGCAAGTATAATTGATTCTGCTGATGAACTAAAAATGTGATTTCAAGTCAAAACCTTAATTTGAATGAGATATTATTTTACATATTTAATCTCTTAAATTCTCTGGGATTTTATGATTAAAGTTTCCCATACATGATTAAGATATCTTAGTTTATTTTTATTGCTTTTTAAATGTGTTTAGTGATGAGACTTGAGTAATGAATGCATAACTCATGGAAACAAACTTCTTCATGGATAAGAAATGGTAAAAAATGTAAGTTTCAACAAAACTTTAAAACTCATTATAGAGTCCAAATGTCTTTTAAAAAATATATCTTTGTGACCAACAATGAAAACATCTCATTATTATTGTTATTTTATATGTACTGATAATATCTATCCAAAGTGACGTCTTCATTATCACATGACCTGATGTATGAATACTTTTCTGTCTGATAAATAAGTTTTCCTAGCACATGTATTCAAGTTATGTTGGTATTCAACTCACAGTATTGGGACATTGAACCAGCCACACGTCATTATCATCAGTGAGCTCTTCAGACCACAGCATTGGCGCTTTATAATCCATCTCAAACTGCTCAGCATTTAGCTCCGACACCTGCTCATAGCAAACACACATAGGCTACAAAGTGTATACAAATTTGTGTGATTCCTTAGAGTAAGATAGCTTAAGGATCAAAGAGTCAAAGCTATTATTTATGGTTTTAGTGAGGATTACTCCAGCTAGATATCATGTTCTGAAAATTGAAAAATTACACCTGGACACGAGAATCAAACCCGGGACCTTTGGCTTAGTAAGCCAATGCTCAAACCACTGAGCTATCCAGGAATCGTCCCGTGCCCAGGGTAATTCTTCACTCATATTTTAAGGCAGAGTCTATGATGGACGTGCGGAAATCGTCGGCTACATATGTGATTTTATAAGATCACGAGCTATCAGATAACGCAGCCACCTTTGACTTGGAGTTGGCTTACTGCTGTTACTTGTACAATTATTATAATTGTAAGCGATTGTATATTTAAGAATCAAATAGCCAAAGCTATTATTTATGTTTTTAGTGAGGATTGCTCTATCCAGATATCATATCCTGAAAATACACCATGGTAATGAAATGCACAACATACACAGTGAAAATATTGAATATTTTTCTCCTTACAACAGATTGGCATCCTTGCTTGTAGGAGTTCAAACCAGCCATTATTTAATTCGAGACAGGTGAAACCCTGTGGTATTATGCTTTCCTGTACACACCATAACATGTCGGCATAGAGGGTTGTACAAGCAGTGTGTGATATTGCTATAAGTTTATCAATATCTGTGGGAGGATTGGAGTATACAGATGTTTTAAAATGTTCCAATCGAAATAAACCTTTAAGTCTCTACAACGGCCCACATGTAATGTCTTTCTCTGGTTAGATCAAGTCTAGCCACTCAGCCATCTATTATCAATTTCACAAACTAGACATCACATGATGTTTGTTGTAACATTTTTTGGCTTGTTTTGTTATAAGAAATCGTACTCTGAAGAGAAGTTAAATATATTTGATACAACCTGAATATGAGGTCAAAAGTGTAGTTTTGAGAATTTAAAATTGTAGGTATATATATATGGTTTTAGTGTACTTTAGGTTAAGAGACTTAACAAGGGTCAATTCCAAGAAAATATCAACCTAAAAAAATATAATGTATTGATACAGTATCAGAGTTGTAGTATACTATGGTTTTGAAGAAAATTTAAGTTTTTTAATATGATACAACTAGAAGTGAAGTTTTTTTTGTATACTATAAGATTGATTGCATATTTGGTCTGTCTTTCTTAGTGAGCACTTTATGGTTCATAGCTGAGCATACCAGTCAAGTGTTGCCACAAAACAAAATATTAGACTAGGTATTTTTAATGTTAACATAGGTTAGGTTTAATCTAGTTATAAAAACTAAGTTTATTCATGCTTTAAAAAAATATATATTCAAACATGGCTGTTATACTTGTAAGCTACTAACTTACAACACCAGATATCATATCTGAGTGTACTGCATGATTACTATTTGGAAACAGCGTTGTCAATCTCTCTTGTGGTCAATCTTCCCCTAATTAAAGACAAATTTAGCAAAGCTGGTTCGTCGATGTTTCTAGTAGCTACTTCTTACTCCAGCACACCACTTTCGCATTAATGAAAGCGAGGGTATTTGGCAACAGTTAACTGAGAGAGCTAATATAAAGCTTTTCCTCATAAGACCTTGGAAGAGACCTCAGAACTTAGAAGAGATATTTGGTATATTAAATTGCTTAGCTTCTTGAAACATTAAAATTGTGTAATGGAGTTGAGATGAAGAAAGTAGAATTTAGAGGAAATGTAGACACATTTGTATGGAGGAAAAGTAGATTATTTAGTAAAAACCAACCTTAGTCCGCCTGACCAATAGTGGAGCCTTGATTTCCCTATCATTGGCAGTCTATTGTAAGAGATGCCTTAAGCCATTTAGGGAAAGTACACAAAGGACAGGTTTTTTCCTTTGTCATATTACATATATAGTAAATGATAAAGGAGTTTTTATCATCCATACAGACAACAATAGCTAATGTCCATTGGCAACAAGATTAATACCTACCATCATATAAAATAAATGTTTGTAGTTTTTAAAATTAAAAGGATATTCATCTTGTTTACTCAAAAATGTCTGGCAATATTAATTAGAAAGGCATGGAAGATGTCAATTTGGCAACATGCATCTAAGTGTTTATCCACACAAACATATCAAAATGTTTGTAGCACCAAATTATATCTAAAATGTTGAAGGTTGCAAATAAATAGTTATTGTCCTATTATTTTGATTAAATGCATTTTGAACATCATCTAATAAAACTGTCCTAAGTACATTGTCACACGTTTCGATGAAAAATGGGAACTTCACAGCTATTATATTCCAATGGTGTCATTAGACATTTATTATATCACACTAATAATATTTATTTTGGCCCACAATATTTAAAATATTTATAGTGAAACTATCTCAACCTAACTTAACCTTTAATGCAATAATAAATAAAAATATTGATGAAGCTGTAATGGGTTATATTAAGATTAAATAATGTAAGCCTATTTTAAATATGTTTATGGGAAGGAATGGTATAGGAACACGAATTATACACTATTTTATTGTAAGATATTTCAGAATCTTGAAATTTCAGAAAAAATAACTAGTTTATGCTTGATAGGTTAGATTTTGTTGGGTTTTGATAGTTTATAGTAATAAAAATGTTCTAGATGCATATTGAAATACTTTTTGTGACATGTTGTGACAGTTCCATTTTATGTAAATATTTTGTTCTTCTGTGATTTAAATGAATTTTGTTCCAATTTTATGTTTATATTATATTTTTATTCTTTTTTTTTTACGATCGGTAGGTATTTATTTTCAATTAAAGGCCAAGTGAAAAATGATAGCCTTGACACAGGAATAAAACCTGCGACCTTTGGCTTAGCACACAACTTCTCTACCAGTGAGCCATCCTAGTTTGTCTTGTATCTAAAGTCATCTTTCATCAGTTGTTGCTGTATTGCAGCAGTTTTCAAACTGGGGTACACAGGAACCTTTTAGGAGCTACGCGAGCAGCTCTCAAGGGAAAGTTGGCAATATAACAAGAGTCTTATGGAAAACCTTAATTGTTGGCTGTTCCCGTTATCTTGCTATTTCCACCCATACTCTTCCACTAGTTGCTCTCGGCTGGAGACACAATTTCTGATAATTTTCAACCCTCCCCTTGACACCTTCTACATTATCAGTTATCTTGATTATATTTAGAGTAATTTGAGCATCTTTTCTGAACTGTCATGACTTGGTGACATATTCTCTCTCTCTCTCAACAATATTTCTCAAACTCGCAACTCAGTTGTATAGATATGTTGTAGTCATGTTGTTATGGTCTTGGTCTTATAGAGATTTTAGGGATGGTGGGCGGAATCATGTAATAAGAAGTTCTCAGGGTATCCTGGATGATGATTGAGAGGTTGTGAGATCTACAAATGATGGTCTTGACGGAGGATTGATGCAAAATCCCAGTTCATAGTTTCCCAGGGAATGCAGTTGGAGCGAGGACAGGAGTTTTGGGTGAAGGTGCAGGTCTGGAGTTTTAATGGGTTTCATGAGGACGAAGGGAGGGAAGTAAAGTGTTTTGTTTTGGGTGCCGTGGGGATTTGCCATACCCAGACTTAAGATCTAGCGTGCTGAATACAGTTGCTGTACCCAGTTCCTGTAGAAGTTGGGGATTCCATATCCTGGGACAGTCTTCATCACATGTGACAGAGTTTAACTGCCGATAGTCTACACAGAATCGAGGTTTCTTGTCTTGTCTTTCGATGATAATAATGGAAGAGTGGATGAAGGAGTTTCTTGCCTCGATAATATCATTGTATAGCATTTCTTTGACCTGAGCCTTTGGTCTGTTGAGTATTGGTATCTAATTCCTTGAAGTGGGGGTGGTTTGTTGAGCACAATCTTGTGTTCAGCGCAGTTGGTAGTAGTTAATGGGTGTGTGGTTTGGAACATTTGTAGATACTTGATTAGCAGGTCCCTCAAGGCTGGTTGTTCTGTAGGGAATAGTTGATTTAGATTGTCTAAGATCTCTTCAGGTGGGGCACTGAGCTTGGGTTTGGCATTTATCCAGTATACTAGAGTGTGTTGGGTTTTTCCCATGATACATTCGCATTGGTAATTAATTAATGATTGCCAAATGTTCTTGGAACCAGGGTTGTCCCAAAATGAGGTCTTCTGAAGGTTTGTTGGTAACGAAGAAATTGGTTCTGGTATCTAAACTTCTCGTAGTTACTGAGAGGCTAAGGCAAATTTCCCCGCTCACTTGCATTTCGACTCATTGTTTTGCTAGTTGCACGGTGTGGGCTTATGTGTTAATGAAGGGGTAGGTTTCCTTAGGAATGTTTTGAAGGTGCAACAAGTTGGCTGATGCTCCCATGTCGATAACTGCTGTAAGGTTTCTTCCTAAAACGTTGAGTGGTATTCTCGGGATCGTTCCATTGGGTCTGCTTCCTAGCAAGGAGCTGTGTGTCAGCGGCGAAGTTGACCCTAGGTTCACCTCTGGTGTCCATTTCCCGGTTTATGGGCCTCTGTCTGTTGTCTTTGTCTCCATTCTTGAGCCTTCTTTCTCTAAGTATTGGACAGTTTTGGTGAATGTGTCTGGATGGGCAGTGATGGCAGTTAGGAGATGAGGTGTCTCTTTCTTTGACGCTTCTCTGGTTTCTCCAGGATGTGCCTGTCTTCTAGGCTTAGTGTCTCGTTGGATAGCCATTGCATGATCAACCAGTCTGTCGGGGGATGTAAGCGAGGCGGTTGACAAAGACAGGTGTATTGATGGGTGTATGAGCTCTATCAATACAGCTATAATCTGATCTTCTGCCTCCATAGGAAATAGTATTCTATATAGATGTATCTTTTATAACAGGAAGTGGTCGATCGGTTCATCGAGGTTTTGTTTTTCTCCATAAAGTTTGGCCTTGAAGTGGATTCGTACTGCATGGGAATCAAATTTTTCAGTCATTCTTCTGAACGCTTCTTCCCAGGTTTGTGAATAGTGCTCATAATACACCCACCATTGAAAAGCTTCTGCTGTTTCTTTAGGGTGGCCATCTATATTTTCGGGGGTATGTTATTGTTGTCCTTAAGAATTGTTTCTAAATTATGAAGGAAATGTGTGGGTCTTCATGGTCCAGGCCCACAAAAACGGGCAAGGAGCGTGTTAGGACTTGGGATAGAGAGCCTTCTTGTCTTGGTGGCGTAGTGGCAGTCTTTCTCTTCCATTCTTTAAACTCTTTTTGTTCTTGTCTTGTTTCCTACTGACATCCTTCGCATTGGAAGGTAAACCTTGGGTGTTCCTGGGTTTATCACCCCAGCCTAGACATACAAAGTGAAACCAGTCGTTGCATAGTTCACAGTATATCCCGATTTATCCTGTGCTTGTACATCCTTCTTTCCCGAATTGTCTATGGTTTCTTGTGCACTGAGCCATTTCTTATAGTAGATTCTCCGGTATATCCGAAGTAGGTGCAACGATCTGCGAGGTAGGTGCAAGGATCTGAGAAGTAGGTATGAAGACATGTGATAGGTGTGAAGACCTGCAACATAGGTGCAACAACCTGAGAAGGAGGTGAGAAGACCTATGAAGTAGTTGTGACGATCTGTGAAGTAAGTGCAAAGATATGAGAAGTAGATGCGAAGACCTGCGAAGTAGGTGCAGGGTAAACACACAACACTCTTCATGGTTCATGACAAAATAAAAGCTTTAAAAAAGAAACTTTAATTTGCAACAAAGTAGTTGTGAAGGGACAAATGTAATTCTTTCCATCCTTAGAAAATGTTGTAGAGGAAAATGAACTTGAGCTTCATGATTATGTTGTCAATGACATAAGAGAGCATTATCGGTGTTTGATTGAAGACTTTGGTGAATATTTTCCTGAAAATTTAGGGAATGAGTTTTGGTTGTGAGACTCTTTTTCCGCAGTGGAAGACTCCAGTCTGCCAAACTTCTTTTCAACGAAAGAAATTATTGAACTGTCCTGTGATGAAACCTTCAAATCCAATCTCAAGAAAACATCTTTGGCAAATCTTTGGTTGCAAAGGCTGAACGAGCTTCCTCATATCACTGACCATGCCATTAAGTTTATGAAGCCTTTCTAAACAACATATATCTGTGAGAATGGTTCTACACTCATGGTGCACCTAAAAAATAAGTACCGCAAAAGGCTAAATTTGGAGCCGGACCTCTGCTTGAACTGGACAACCAAACAACAAAAAGTTGTGCCAAGCCATGCATCCACACCCCTCTCACTGAAAAACTTTAGGATTCATAATATATCAGCACCGGAATTACAATTAAAAGTTTGTATTTGAAAATAATGTGTTTAGGTCTAATTATTTTTCTTTATTTTTGAACAAATTTGTGAAGAAAATGTTTAAAACTTTTCTACAGACTTTTTACAGTAAAATGATGTTTTTTAACTGATCATAATGATTTTCAATAAGAGATAATGTTACTGCAGTAATATTTGCTCTAAATAGCTTTGTCACATTTGAAATATTTTAATTACAAATTTTTTCCCCCCAATAGATTAAATAGATAAATAATTTACCATGTGGTCATTTTTTTAAACCCGTCATTTAGAATTTTTTTTATCTTGGGGGTACATTAAACTTATAATCATGGCCAAGGGGAATAATCTAAAAACAAGTTTAAGAACCGTTGCTGTATTTAGTAGCCTATATCTGGTAACTGGTGAAAGTATTGGTTGCTCAGAGTTATCTGTACAATTAAAATTCATGGTGACTCGTAATTGGCATTATTCACTTAGATGAATTTGATTCAGCTATAACAACTGATCCTCTAGATAGTCCCCAAATATCAGTGTGTTATACACATAAGCTTAATATTTATTTTGTTTTCAGTGAAAACTTGTATTGTCATTTGAAGATGATAAAAAAAAAGAATTAATGTATTATATGTAAGTACCGTAAGCCCAGTATGATTAAGAAAAAGTGTTAATAATTCCACCCTCTTTGTGTACTATTCCTGAGCATTCGAACATTGAAGCAGGTATTAATAAAATAAACAGATTTAGTAATTCTTGACTCAATTTTTTTTTAAATAATACAATCGGACAGCACTATAAATTACATTCAACACACAAAGGGGGAAGACTGCATCTTACTACTCGTTCGAGTTGTACGCACTTACGCTAATGTGTAGTGTAAGGGTGATTGTGAGATGAAATGGAGGTCCTAGAGTTTAATGTGGGATCCGAATCACAGTGGAGGCCTGGCTTTCCCCAAATTCACAAGTTGTGATTAATACTCGTCTTTTCAGAGGTGAAGGAAGTGTCTGGCAATCAGATAAATCTGTGCTGGGACCAAGGATTGAACCCCGGACCTCCAGCACAAAAGTCTGACACCTTACCCCTTGACAACCAGGTCACCTTGAGACTAAAATATTTTGCTTTTGTTATAAAATTTGTAATATGAATTAATTTGTAAGCCAACTAAAATACAACTTACTAGACCTATATTCATGTAATGTTTATTTTAGTACCATGTCTTATATTAAGCTTAGATTAGACTGCTGATGACAGAGATATTGTGGTTCGAATCCTGGTTGGGTGTAGGCCTATTGAGGGTGATTTTTCCTAAATGGTTAATTCCACTCTTCCTCTGCGTAAATATAGGTACATTTCCCTTAAATGCAACCTTCCTCATCATTAATTCATTAGCATAATCAGTACATAGCCTGAAAAATTAGTGAGGCACAATGCTAGAAAAGTTAGGTATGTTAGACATGTTGAAGATTGAACGTAGTGTAATTGCATTTGTACGGAGGAAAGGTGGAAAACCATTTAGGAAAAACCCCACTCAGTACCCCCAAACTGTATTCCAGCCCCAAACCCCCCTGTCATTGGCAATCTGGTTGTGAGAGTGACTCCTTAGGGCTTGAACTATGTGGCCAGTAAAAAGGGTCCATGTTAGTTACATCTTTCCACAATGTACATTGTAACAAATTTGCAAGAAAATAACTTATGACTCTAAATAAATGTATTCACCCAACCTGAATTTTGTTAAAATTTAAAATCCTCAAACATGGAAGGTTAGATTAGGTTGGGTTAGTATTCATAAAATAGATATGATTATTTTATATAATTTGTGTAATTCTTAAATAAAATGATTGTATGTGTATAAAATGTTGGTTTATATGTTATAGATTACCAACTAGCCCAACCTAGCCTAGCCTGGCCTAGCCTAACCTTCCATGTCCGAGAAAATCAAATCTGAATAAAAGTTTGGATTAAATTTATGCTGGTTCGGAGAATGGAGCATTTCTGAGTGAAGGTATGTTTTATCTGTCCCATTTTAAGATGTTTTAAATGTGTTATAATAAAATATTTTGATATTGTATTCACTTTGTTGTACATACACAAGAGAACATAGAATTAAATGACACCAAGATTTATAAATTTTGAAAACATTAAATAAATATTTGATCTTAACAAAACTCAACTATCAAAATGTAAATATTGACAATGATGTCTAACTTCCCTGTAATGATTTTTTGTGCGATACCCCAAGATCCTGCACGCTACGATGTCAATAGATGATGTGTCTAGGCCCACTATTTGTGATTTTTTTTAGTTTAGAGTAGTACCACCAGTTTGGGCTATATGCATATATGTACTAACTTAATTACACTAGCATGCTAGGTATGAAGATGGTTGAATTTAAAGAAAGTGTACCCATATTTGCATGAAGGTAGAGTGAAACACCATCCTCGGTACACCCTACCAGGAATTGAACATTGATCCCAATAGTGATACTTTAGGCTATGTGGTCACCAATACCAATGATTAATTCTTTCAAGAAATTGCATTTAATATTGGTAGTTTATTTTATTTCTAATAACTTGTTTAATTTATTAGACTAATACATGAAAGGTAGGGTTATATAGCTTAGCAAGTTAAGGTTGGGAAAAATACTATATTATGATAAATATACTTAAACCATATTGTACTATTTCCATAACGCCATCACTAGGCTTATTACTTAGAGAATTTTGACTGGTTCTTGTTTGATTTAGTTGAAATGTGTTGTCATTAGGGCCTATAAATTTGGTTCATGCGATTTTGTGAAGAGGATAAATTTACTGTGCGTTTTAGCTAAGGTTAGCATGTTTTATAACAATGTCATTAATAAAAAGATTTTTTTTTTCAGGAAAGTACATGTAGGCCTAACAATTAATTAAGTCTAATTACTAGTACTGGTACTTAAAATGTAGATGGACATGAGTAATCTTTAGTTAGTACAACTTTCAAGGCCACATTTAACAAAAGGTCACTTAGGTGGACAAGTTGTTTTTTTTTTATGTTTTTTTTGCTGTTTTAATATTTGAAAAAATTTATAGCAAATATCAATATGAATAGGCCTATTTTGTTTGAAATTTTAAAAAAGGCAAAAATGGGACACATAATGGGTACAATCCATCTCAGGTAATGCCGAAAAATATGGTGGAGCCAAGTTTTTATTTTCTTAGTTTGAACTTAAGTTGTAATAATAATTTAACATTCTCTTTTATGCACGTCAAATGTATTTAGAAACATTGTCTATTAAGTGTTATTTATGTGAAAACATGTTAAAAAAAATAAATGGCTTTTGTAGGCCTACTAGGCCAAAATGAAACTAATCTAGCAGGAATTTAATTTGAGTTGAAATTTAATGGTCACGATCATGATGCCATAGCAAGCTATGAGCCAATCTACCTTCCTTAGCTATGAAATGAATGTAACATGTATGTTAAATGAAATAATAACACAAATTCAATAATATAATTTGGTTTTATATGCCAACCTTGGATAACAGCACTGGCTCCCTGGGGCCTTTATGCTTGGTTTTATTTTTATCCCAATTTGTGTGGGAGAGCATAGACCTATTACTCGAGTTTAGAATTTTTCCAGCTGTGCTGGTGTTGGCATTGTTTTTTTCTCCCAGATCTTCATCTGATGATGTTTCATCTGGTTCAACTTTTAACTGTTTATTCATAAAGTTTTCATGTGCCAGCTGTCTTGTTCTTAATTCGGTTTGTAATGATGTTAGTTCGCGAGTTTTGTTCACATCGTCACTGTCATAGTTAGAATTATCACTAGGTGACAAGTTATGATCTGTCTTACTTAAATTTGTATTAACACTGATACCCCTTTTAGAATTTGTCGGGATTTCACTTGAAGAGTCGAAGGAACTCATTTTCATCTTGCATGCAACCAAAGACAAATCAACTTCCCTCTTTACTGGTCGCCAGCCGAAGCTATCGTCCGAAGAAATATCAGAAACATTGATATCACCTGCCACCAAATACTCCATGTTCCTTCATATATTTCAGAACTTTTATTGCTGAACAAAAATAGTTGGGTTAAGTTTAAATTTTGTAAAGTTTAAATATCTAAGTGTTTTAGAAAATTTATATATTTCAATTAAAAAAACTGCAAGTGTTTGGGGATCTAAAAATAGTTTCAAATATGACATTACAAATGCAGTATTTCAACACATTTATTTATGAATATAATAAGAAAATTTCAAGACTACTAGCTAGTAGCTACCAAAGGTCTAACACAACACAAGAATGAAGAAACACGTGGGCGCGAAAAGCTAAAGAAAAATAAGATATAAATGAGGGCACACTTCACCTTATGAATACTGTCACAACAGAGACACCTATTATTAAAATATATACTACACTCCATGCATAGCGTATAAGAAGTTAAAATATAATATAATAATAATATAATATTTAGCAACGCGTCTTACTACCCATTCGGGTTATACGCTTTTAAGTACTAATTATTCTAATGGATTAGGAATTGGGAAGGTTGTATTAGAGGAAGTGAACCCGCATTTGCGTGGAGGAAGAGGGGAAACCATTTAGGGAAAACCACCCTCAGTTCACCCGACCGAGATTCGAACCTCGATCTCCCCATCCTCAGCGGTTGAGCTCAACACGACAAGCGCGTTAGCCAACTACGCCACAGAGGCGGGTCCCAAGAAGTTAAAGTTAAATCAACTTGCATTGTACATAATTCGCTATGTGTTGATTATAAACACTTTCACTTCACACTTTCAACTTTTTGTGTACTATGTGGTATACAATGGGTCAAGCATGGTCATACTTACATACAAGAAGAGAAGGGGAAACCAGTTCTTCTGTACAATTAAGAAAAAAGGGGGGTATAAATAGAAATGAGAACGCTATTGCTATAGTTAAAAAAATACGTTAATGGTTGTTTTTAAACTAACCAGACTTAGTGTAATTTTTGCAGATGGTTTTATGGGGTGTTTATTATTCTCGATTTATAAGAAATTTTTTTACCACAATTTTCATGTAATCTACCTTTGTGTTTTATTGTTGTTTTCTTTGCTTTAGTCTAAGAAACCGTCTTATTGGTAAATATAGCTGTCTATTTATTTAGATTTATTTTATACACATGTATACGTTATCTCTGTTTTTTAGTAACAGAGTAAGAGTAGGTCAGGTTCGTGTGCAGTGGCGTGCCGTCAATGGACTAGTAGGACTAGGCTAGTCCCCAGACATTTTTAGTTAAATTTTAACGGGAAATAAAAACATAAAATAAAATCTATCTGAGTCTCAATTTGCGTCACAATACTCAACGATATTCTAGCTATTTATGCGCTGCCCCCACACCCCCTTCCTACTCTACAATGATAACACACTAATATCATAAGTGCTGTCACAATACTCAATGATATACCCGCTGCTTGCGCGGACCCCCTCCCCTCTCCCAACTAACATCGGAAGCGCTCGAGTCTTATCGGCTCTTACCGGGGAAAGGACTAGTTGAAGCCAGCCTAGTCCGTCTCTATAATAAGATATATGCTAACACTTGGCATTCTGTCACAGGTAAATGTAATTTTGGTTTGCTTCTTATAAGTGGTATTGTTGTGGTTGTTAAGCTTATGTAATTGTTCCCATTGATGAAAGAGATCTTGTGAAGTGTTAAAGTGTTCGATTGTCAATTTAATTTGACAGTGTTTATAAGTGTGAGCTATGGAAGGGGATTCGGATTTGAAAACTGTTCCCTCACAACAAAGCTTAGGAAAGGGACCTGAGACAAGTAGCAGGGTTAGTGAAGGTAGTTCAGTGGGATGTAGCCGTGCCGATCACCTTTCTCAATGTTGTGCTCTCGACCGATTATTCGCAGTTTCGTTTGGAGCCCTCACTTTTGAAGAAAAGCAGCAAGTAATAATGAAAGGTAGGCCAACTCCAGACATTTCTGCTAAAACAAAAATGAAAGACTATACACGTAATTATTTATGTGTTTATTTGTTTCCAGGTTTTGGTTTTATTTATTTATGTATTTGTTTGTTTATTCCATGTCTAAATATTGTGAATCGGTTGGAGGGAGATAAATTGCCTACCCTATTTGCTAAGTTAACATATTGTACATTATATGGAGAGTATTCCTCTTTAACTCCATAGTGAAAGGTGTCTTCAAACCTAGTCCTTTTTGAGAAAAGTCACCGCACGCCACTGTTCATGTGATTATTAACATGTATTTCTGTAAACAAATTAGTATGGGTCCTTTTATTGGTTTAAATAGACAGACGCCCCCAAAAAAAGATGACCATAAAAATCTAACAAGATGGCGGATAAGCGTGGTTCTTCTATCTGTGGTGTGTGTAAAATTTATTTTAAACCTAACGAGGAAAGTGTTTTCTGTGATGGAAAATGTGCAATGTGGTACCACAAAACCTGCGCTAAAGTAGGCAAAAGAAAATTTATTTTTTTGGTAAATAATAAAGACTCTAAATGGTTCTGTGAGAGATGTGAAAAGGATGGTGCCGCTGCAATAACCAACAAAGGCGTTTCAACAATGGATTCTGAAGTTTGTAATGCTCAAATCACAAAGCAAGACTTGGGTGTAAAAAACATTTACTCAATCGGTGACGTGATGCAGAAGCTAGGAAGAATGAGCTGCCAGCTTAACGAAATAGATCATAACAATAAAGTTTTTGCCGATTCAAATTTGAAAATATAGAATAGTGTAGGTCAGGTCAAACTTGATAACGAGGCTGTTAAAAAATAAGTGCGTGTGCTTGCGGAGCGTAATGAAGAGCTTGACCAGTATATGAGACTCAATAATGTCCTGATTGATGGGATCCCAAAACTGGAAAAAGAAAATGTGAGAGATATAGTACTTAAGATTGGTGAAAAAATAGGTGTACACATAACATCAAGTTACATTGATATTGCTCACCGGCTCCCACAATGGAAAGCGGGAAAACCACTGACGATAATTATTGTAAAGTTTGTTGGGCGAACAATTAAGGTAGATTTCTTGAGAGGGAAGGCTAAGTTGAGGAACACTAATTAAGTTTATTTTGTGGATGCACCGGCTCATAACATCTATCTGAATGAGCATCTAACAGCTAGTAACAGAAATAAGTTTGCCGAAGCAAGAAAACAAAGGGATGGTGGTAAATTTGCATTTGTCTGGGTCAAGAATGGTCATATTTACATACGAGAAGAGGAAGGGAAACCAGATTTTTTGTACAATGAAGAAAAAAGTGGGAAATAAATAGAAATGAGAACGCAAACGGTTTTATTGTGTTTAAAAAAATACGTTACTGGTTGTTTTTAAATTGAACGAGCCTAGTGTTTTTTTTTCATATGTTTTTATGGGGTGTTTATTTTTGGTTTATAAGAAATTTTTCTTTTTTTACTACACTTTTTATGTGCTCTACTTGTGGTTTTGTCTCATCTGGACCTGGGCATGTACCTTTGTGTTTTACTGTTGTTTACTTTGCTTTAGTCTAAGAAACTGTCTTATTGGTAAATGTGGGTGTCTATTTCTCTACGTTTATTTTATACTGTAATGATATCGATTTTTCCTGTCTTTTTAATATTCGAGATCATATTTTAAAGTAAATATATTAATATTTCTTCTTTTCAAATTAATAAAGTAAACTCATCTTTTCTATACTACGGCCATGTTTCTTTTTCTTTCATTTTAACTGCACGTGTCAGAAACAAGGTTTTTACTTCCGTGTTGTATTACGCAGTAAATAAATAGCAGGTGCAGAGAAACGCGTCTGTTTTCTTAAATGCGCGCTAATTAAAAACAAACCCTATTGGTCGATGGAAAGAAAGCAAGGAGTGGTCTGGGTTCGAGGGTGTGAACTACGGGGTCCACACGGTTCGACTCGAGAGGACGCTAGCTTGGTAGAGGGCATTCTACTCTTCTACGGCAGACGAGAGAGATGTGTATTACATTGCGCGTCCTCTCTACTCTTCTTCGGCAGACGAGAAAGATGTGTAATACATTGCAGCATCAATCTCGTATAGTTTAATAGTGTAGCTTGGTTGTGTTTATAATTACGGTCAAGGTGTTATCACCTAAAATGGTTTTCATTATTTTTTCAAACAACAGTCATATGTAATATTATACCATTAAAGTCTATACAAAAGAACAATTGGCGTACTCAACGAGGGGCAGTATTTAAGGCTTTTACAATTGGCGTTCCAATGTGGGGCATCCAGCTTCAGTCTTTAACAATACACAGGGACAAGTTCTCTCGGTTTTTTACTAATAGGGTAATAGTAGGCTTAGTAGGTTTTATAATCAACATGTATTTCTATAAACAAATTAGTATGGGCCCTTTTTATTCTTTTATTGTTTTAAATTATCACAAACAATGATAAAAAGTGAGATAATGTTAGATAATTTGACTCAATTTGTTAATTGTTTTCCCCAACCAAACTAAATATATTTTACTTAAACATCAGAAGTCTTACAAATAAGTTGGATGAACTACAGGTGATAATAAGTACTCTGCCAAGTTTTTATTTTCTAAGAATTGAAATAGACTCATTAAGCCCACCCCTACAGATCAGTGTTATATATAGGCCTCCAAATATCCTTCTTAATAACTTCCTATCATATTTTGAAAACATTCTAAAGTTTGTTCAATGTAGGAATTGTTTCCTGAAAGGCCTTTTTCCCTACCAGAAATATATTATATAGAAGAGTATTGGTAGGAAAAAAGACCTTTCAGAGAGTAATTCCTACCGTATGGAGGATAAAAAAATTGGCAGGGGGAAAATGCATAATCATAGGGGACACAAACATTAATACAATGAATGATACAATATTTAATAATCTGCTAAACAGCTATGGCTTTAGAAATTAGCTAGTAACTAGAATAACTAATAACAATGAAAGTACATTGGACCAAATTATTTCAAATGTAGATGGTCAGGCTCTGTGGGTTTCAAACATTAACAATAGTTTGAGTGATCACAACATTCAAATAGTGGAATTGGAATCAAATTATATCACGGTGGAGAGGAAAAACGACACTGAAAATCAACGTGTAATTGATTACAATATCTTAGAACTTAAGCTTAATGAATCTCTGGGACAAATTAACACCAGCACAAATACAAATATATTTATTGAGGAACTCATGACGATAGTGCAAAATGCTTTGTTATTTGCTGAAAGAAGGGGAGGTCAAATAATTACAAATAGTGTTCGTTATTCGCCTAGGTGTGGTTGGGAAAACATTGAGCTGTTGGAAATGCTTAAATTACGTGACAAAACATATGAACTAGTTAAATTTAACCCAGAAAATACAAACTATAAGAGTGATTATATTTTAGCTATGAATAGTGTAACAGCACTTAAGAGAAGGTTGATGAAAAATTATTTTACAAAAAAGTTCATAAGCAGTAGTAATAATCCTAAACAATTGTGGCAGGAAATAAACAAGTCTCTTAATAAAAACTGTAAAGTTAATAAAACATCAAAATTGAAATTTATGAACAAGGAATATAATACAACTCCTGAAATGGCAAATATTTTAAATCTTTTTTTATAAATGTAGGACACAATCTTGCAATGAAGATTCCTGTATATCCTGATGATAAATTGACATATTACACTACCACTATAGACTGCTCATTTTCTAAACAGATGTAAACAAAGAAAAAAAATAATAAATGATCTTAGTACCTCCAAAAGTTTGCCTTTTGATAAATGTTCTAATAAAATACTAAAACATTGCTCAATTTTTTTTTCAAAGTATATATCTCTTTTATTTAGTGAATCTATAACAGAAGGTACATTTCCGGAACAGCTGAAAATATCAAAAACTATTCGCGTGTATAAGGGTGGAACTTTGAAATGTGATCCACCAAACTCACTTATTTCTTTCATACCAAAAATATTAGAAAAATATAATGAAAGTTGGATTACTTAAGTTTTCAGACAAAATTCATTTTTTCAAACACCCCCAATAAGGATCTAGGGGGAAAACTGATACATTAACTGTAGCTTTTGAATTGATTGATAAAATACAGAATACATTGAAGGACAATACTAAGTTTTCAGGAGCTTTATTGATTAAAGAATGGTATTAGACACTGTCAACCATGAAATTCTATTATTCAAGCTGTCTAAAATAGGAATAAGATGAGTAGCTCCTGAGTGGTTTAAGAGCTATATTACTAACAGAAATCAATACACTTACATAAACAATCACGAAAGTACTGTACATGATGTCACGTGTGGGGTCCCTCAAGGTTCGGTAATTGGGCCTGTACTTTTTCTTAAGACATTTTCCGGGTAAATTTTCGAGGCCATTTACAACTATATGCAGATGACATAAATGTATTTTACACTGGAAATTTTTTCAAGACCATACCAGAGAAAACTCAAACAGATCTGAAATTGTTATACTATTGGTTAAGAGGCAATAAACTGTCGCTGAATCTGGAAAAGTCTACGTCATTTTTATTAGACAAGGAAACAACAATAGAAATAATATAAATAATTACCAGATAAGCTTTAGGAATAAAGTACTGAAACAAGTAATGAAAGCAAAATATCTCGGTCTGACCATTGATAGCTCACTATCGTAGAGCCCACATATAAACCATGTCACACATACACAAAAAATAGTGGTCCAGTTGGGCTGCTAAAGAAACTCTCGTACAAATTCACTCCGAATGTGTTAAAGCCCACCTACTTTGCTCTGGTTAGCTCGCACTTGTCCTACTTAAATGCAATCTGGGTTAATACTTTTAAAAGTCGTATAATACTACTAATAAGACTACAAAACACAGCACTAAAAATATATATATTTCGACAGCCTAGTAGAGAGGACACAAACATTAAACTTTAAAGGTTGAGTACTTTGAAATTAACAAAAGTTATTTTTTTATACGGTTGTAATGGCATATAAACTTGAAAACAACCTAACTATAAGTAACTTGAAAATTGGGAAATACAAAAAGAGGAATTACTCTACAAGAAGTCTGAATAATTATTTCCAGAACAGGGTAAACAACACTTCATTTGGACTCTACTCAACAAAGATTAAGGGAATCAAAATTTTCAATATAATACCACAAGAAATAAAGACAAAAAACTTAAGCTTTTTAAAAAAAGAAGTTAAGAGGTACATTCTGGATTTTTTTTTTTTTNCAATATGATATGTGGGTTAAAATGTACCGTATCTGAAATTTGGTAGCAACTGATGTTATAATTGGAGCAGAATGTGTATGTATACCCTGTGTCTGTGTATGTATATCGTACTTATCGTTGTTTTGTCTTTTGTAAAGGTTTTTTTGTATACAATTATGTTTATTTGTAATTTTACTATCGTTGGGGTGAGTGCATCTAAAATAATGTGGTCGGGTGAGGACAAATAATTTATACCCTGTAATCGATCTCACTTTCCTAAATGTATGTAACAAGTTAATGAACCACGCCTACATTAGGATGTTTATATGTATACGAGCCGATTTTGGCTCTTTTTATAAACAAATTCTGAATAAATAAATACCTATTCGATACTTGGCGGTTTTTTTTAAATATAGGCCCAGCCTTAGTATGAATTGAGAGTTTCAAAATTTTCCACATCAGTACCTAATCAGTTTTCATTAGCGCCAGCCGCCATCAACATCTCAGCATCGTGCATGTATACCTTCATGGAATGAATATTGTAAAGTGTGGCTCAAACAAGGTATTTACTATTTGACATTTGGTTATACTGTTTAGAGCAGGTTCAAAACAATGCCCGAAAGTGAGGGAAATCTAAGTTCTCATTATGAAGAATTAAATTTTAATATAATTGCGGATGATCTTGAACCAATAAATTCTCACGAACCTGAAGAAGAAAAATCGGAAAAGTTGATAAGGCTTCCCTTAGCAAGAATAAAACACATAATGAAGGTTGATCCAGACGTTAGTCTTGCAAGCCAAGAAGCTGTGTTCCTTATAACCAAAGCAACAGTAAGCATTTCAAAGTTTGTTTTGTTTGTCTTTAAAATGAGCAGATAGCTCGTTACATTAAAGTTACAAAAACAGGTTTTGTTAATTAACAAATAACCAGTATCAAATACATACGTATAGTAAAAATTGGGGGCTTTTTTTTAAAATATCCTTTTTCATATGCTATGATTTACTCTATACCTAATAAAAACAATCATTTCTTAGACTTAATCTTACACAATAGCCCAATGAAAATAAATGTTGGAGCAAGAACTTTATCATAACAGATGTAGGTACCCACCATACTTCAATAAGCGCCTTGTGAAAATGATTCAAGAAAATAACATAGAAGAAAAATAAAGACAATGGCTGTATCCGAAAAGTATACCTATGCGGCGTCGCGTTGGCTCGTGGCGTTGATAGCTGCATTGGCAATCACGTGACCAAGTGTAGATCTGTCCGAATAGTCGCGGACTAGACCCGATGCAGTCTTCTTGAGGTCTTGGTAGCCATGGATACGGAAAGCTACGAGTCCTGCGGTTTTCTCGCGGCGTTGGTGCGGTGTTTGACTGGTAATTGTTTTAGTATTATCGTTTTGTCTGCTAGAGCACTGACTTAAACAAATATTTTGTTTTCATTAGAACAAATAGATGGCTTTTACATAGTTTCTAAGTTATTCGGTAGGAAGCAGCACTGCGGGCCCAAGTGTGTTGCCGTTCGAATAGTTTGATGCAGTCTTCACTATGAAAACCGCGAGAAGTTTAAAATTATCAAGACTGCGTCAAGTCTGCATCAAGTCAAGTGTACTTTACTATTCGGATACAGCCAATAATATCATAGGCATTTTCAGTTTCAAAGATTTACAGCACAAAATTAAAACAAAGAAAAAACAATTAAACCAAAACTATATTATAAGTTTGGAGTGTTAGCTACAGGGTTATGTAAAATGTTTTTGGAAGCATGTTAATTCTCTTAGAGGCAGTTGTGGTATTCAAAAGACCATGTTTTATAATGGTGACACCTCCTGTGAAAGAACAACAATCATTAACTTTTTTGCACATTATTTTCGCTCTGTACTCACCAAACCCGACAATCAAAAAGTCAACAAACAGATCTTTAATAGTTTCTTTAACAACTTTTTCTTCTTGATCACCATTAGACCGAGTGAAATGCTTAATGCCTTAAGAAAAATGTATACTAACTAAAGCTATGGACCAAATGAAATATGCTACTCCCTCTTGTTTACAAAAACTGCAACCTCTCTTGTTCACCTCCTTTACATTATTTTTAATCTTTCATTGACATCTGGTGTTTTCCCAGACCATTGGAAAATCACCATTGTTGTCCCCATACATATAAAGAGTAACCAGACTGACGTAAAAAACTATAGGTCCATTTCCTTACTTTGTACTGTTAGTCAATTATTTGAGTAATTAGTATACCCAAAAATTTTCTTTTTATGTCAAACATTTTATATCCCCCAGACAACATGGTTTCTTCAGTGGTAGATCCATTGTTACTAACCTATTGTGTTACACTGACTACACTTACAACTCATTTAGCAAACACCTAGGCCCCCTACAAGTAGAGTCAATCTACAGACTTTTCCAAGGCATTTGATAAAGTAAATCACAACATTCTCTCTCAGAAACTTGAACTTTGGTATATGCGGAAATCTCTTAAACTGTTTGTGAAGTTACTTGAATGGTAGAAAACATTATATAGGTAACAGTCAGTGGTTTTCGTTAATGTCACTTCCAGAGTCCCACACGGGTCCAATCTTGGACCATTGCTCTTTATTATTTTTATAAACGACCTTGTATCTCTTAGCTCAAAATACCTACTCTACGCTGATGACTTAAAAATTTACCGTTCATTGATTCACTAAGTGACTGCAACTTTTGACACACTGGTTTGAACATCATTACAGAATGGTGTAAAAATGATTATATTTGACTATCTTATCTGACCACTATTTATTTAACTCCAGTATCTACTATTAAAGATTTAGGTATTACTCTAGACTCTAAACTGACTTTCTCTACACATATAAATATGATTGTTACAAATAATTTAAATTGTTAGGCTTCGTCAAAAGAAACACACAAGACTTTACTAACACTAGAGCAAAACTTTTCCTCTATTATTCTCTAATTTGAAGCAATTTGAAATATGGTTCTATTATTTGGTCTCCACACTATAAAAAGTACTCCCAGTTGCTTGAAAAAGTACAATACAAGTTTATTAAATTGTTTTCCTATAATAATCCAAATTTTATTCATTTGTTAAATCTTCAAACCCGGCAAACATATTTTGATATGAACTTACTTCACAAACTTATAAATGGACAAATAGACTGTGATGACCTACTGGAACACATTAAACTCTTACCGCCATTGAAACTGACAAGAAACACTAATACATTCTTCTGTAATGGAAAATCTACTAATTATATGTACAACTCACCTTTGTCTTGTATACCTCGGACCTACAATTTAATAAGCAACAGTGACGATTCTATAGACCTATTTGACAGCACACAGGCTGTCTTCAAAAAAAATAATTACTAAATTACTTTCGATAATCACACTAAATTGCCAAGTTTTATGTTTTAGTTTATAATTTTTAGCTAAGATGCCAAGGTAGTTCTTTATTAATCCAGCGAACTACTGTAATTGGAAGTTGGCTTCCTAGCCAATAACTGTTGTAGGTAGTTCCTTCAATGAAATAAATAAATTTAAATTGAACGTAAAATAACTATAAATGATGAAAGGAACCAGAGATCTAGTTGTAGATTATTTCCCTTTCACTTTATAAAAACTAAGCCTATTTCAATGCATACATCTTGATTCACTTGTGAAAAATTAATTAGGTAGTTTTCGACAATTTCTAATGTGACGCATTACATGAACATGTTAAGTTTGATGAAAATTAAACTAGCTATGTTTTAAACATAACCTTATAAGTGTTATTAATAGCAAAGTAAGTCTAAAATATAGCTTACATCTATGCTTAACTACAATTTTTTAATTTTATCACTGTGTTTTACTACTTGTTCAGGTCATTCACATATGTACTAATTACGCTAATGTGCTAAGAATGAGGAAGGTCAAATTTAAAGGAAGTCTACCTTCATTTGTGTGGGTTGTGAATGGAAAACTATTTTGGTAAAACTAAACTCAGTACACCCGACCACGATTCGAACCCCAATCATACACACACTTAAATTAATTATTTTTTTGCTTTCATTATTGTCTAAATAAATTTAGGATGTAAGTTGCTAGTCTCTTCAAATGAATACTCCAGTACAAACATAACAATGTGTAGCATTAAAAACAAAATAACTTTAGGTTCAACATATTTGATAGATGTAGGGCCTATGTAATAAAAAAAAGTAAAATCTAGGTATCGGATTTTGTTGGAAAGTCCGTTCTGAAAAGGTATTTTTCCTACCAAAATACTGCTTTTGGCAAATATAACTTTTAAATACAACTCGAAGAAATAAGTCTCTGGGTATGACGTTCCTTTCACTAATGTTGTTAAATTCAAAATAATATTTTCTTTAACTCCATAAATAAATACTTTTAAAAGTAGGCCTAATTGGCTAAAATCAGTATCAATGGGTGTATTTCACCCTTTTCTGTAGGACAATAGGACATCACCCCAAAAAACAGCAGGCTATGTATGGTCACCCTAGTTATAATGGCTGTGATGTCATCCATTCCTTCCGATTAAATAGTTTATTTTTCTATAGTAATTCAAATTTTAATTAACACTTGAAAGGTTAGGTTAATTATAATAATTATAATAAGATAATATAATAAAAATATAAAAATTTAATTTTAAATATATTATATTAATTCAGCGGTCATAAACCCTGAAGATCACTTGCTGCCTTGACAAGTTACCTCTATCTTGGTTGAATTATATTAAATTAATATACTAATATATTATACAATTATGATCATCTAAATTACAGTAAATTTATTAATAAGCATTAGTGCTTTAATCTCTTAGAATCATTATAATGGTTGTATAATTTTAACTAGGCCTATATATAAATTAAATTCTTATTACACCACAAAAAAAAAATATTTAAAAATGTAAGGGCCTAGTATAATGACAAAAATCAACATTATCGCAATAAGATTAAACTTTATTAACGTTTTAGAACCTATTTAATTTTATTAATTGAACTTATGAGCCAATTATTTAAGTGTAAATAATTAAATAAATTTAAAAATATGGTAATTTTTATAATAAAATGAAGTGCCTGAATAATGACTTATAAACTAAGTTGACTTCTTATTTCCGACATCATTTATAGATTTCTCCGAGGTTTTTGACTGGTTCCATAGTTGGGTGGTAATGGATCCTTGTGAGATTTTACTTCACATTATATTGTTAAAAGATATTGTTCAGGAGTTGTGTTTGCTACAAATTAAGGTTAATGGTCATTGCTGATCATACTATATAGGAAATATCAAGTTCCCACTGTTAAGTCCATGTTAAACAGTCAGGCTAGGTGACTGGTAAGGGAATTTTTATCTTATGTAGGCCCTTAGGTTAAAATTTAAAACAAATCTTGGTTTTATTCAACTCCCCCAAAGTATTTTTCACTTTGCAAATACTGATGTTTGACAATATTATATACATACCGTAAGTCAATAATGAATTACCTTAAATGGAACAGATGAGGTACCAGCTCCCCATTTTGATTCTATTCATAATTTTCAGACATTAAAATGCAGTAAAGGGCCCTTTCAGTGATAAAGAGAAGACAAAATCAATTACTGCCCTTGCCTTATTGCATTTCACATTACCACATTACTCTTTTGATGTAGCTTCAATAAGATCTTATCTAGTAATGTTGTGCATTGTTGTGAATAATAGTTATAACATAATACAACTATCAAATGTTTATAGCTGTCTAATTAAGCATTTTGCAAAGTGGAAGGCTCCATAGTTATTTCAGGCACCGTGAGACAGCCTTAGAATATTCTTTATTGGTTTTGTGCACTATAAAATGGCATCATTAATTAGGATTGCCAATTTTTTCAAATCTGGATAAAATACATTTGCCAAAGGCGCATCATGAACATGTTATGTTTTTTGTTGTTTTATAATTGTAAAATTTAACTGTCATTATTGAATGTTCATAATGCTAGTTCTGAAAAATTGTATGAGGGCTCCCAGCAAGTGACCTGGCGGTCTAGGGGTAAAGTGTCAGACTTCTGTGCTAGGAGTCCGGGGTTCAATCCTAGGTCCCGGCACGGATTTATCTGATTGCCAAACCCTTTCTTCAGCTCTGACAAGACGTGTATTAATCACAACTTGTGAATGTGTGGAATCCCAGGCCTCCACCGTGGTTCAGATTCCACGTTAAACTGTAATTCCTCCATTTCATCTCACAATCACCTTACCATTACACATTAAGCATAAGTGCGTATAATCCAAATGGGTAGTAAGCTGTGATGAAAATAATAATAATAAACAACAATAACAGCAATAGCAACCGCAATAACAACAACTAATAATAATAATAATTTCAATTCGGTTTGTTATATTTTTAAAAATTTATTTAGTTAGCACCGCGTCTTACTACCCATTCGGGTTATATGCTTAAGTATTAGTTACGTTAATGGATTAGGAATTGGGAAGGTTGAATTTAGATTAAGTGAACCCGCATTTGCGTGGAGGGAGAGTGGAAAACCATTTAGGAAAATCGCCCCCAGTTCACCCGACCAAGATTCGAACCTCGATCTCCCTGTCCTTACTTTATTATAGTGCAGGCCAACAGTCGTAGGACCATAACAGGCCAGCACTGAAAAGTACACAAATACATATATTTACACAAGAAAATAAGTTAAGCAATAATAGCTCAATAATTTTATATATTGTTGAATAGTTCTGGGGAAAAATAGTAATTAATAATGATAATAAAAATATTAATAACAAATGACTAAAGAATGGTTACAAGCAGAAACAATATGCAAAAAATAGATAAGAATATTGTAAATTTAAATATTATAGGCAGAACCTCTACATGAAAAATTGATATGGGATTTCCTTAAATAACTCTCTAAGTTTAGCTTTCCTTTTATGATAAAAGTCGAATTGGCACTATGGATACAACGACCTATAGGGCTCACCTTATAAGAGTTATTGAGAAAAAATAATTTAGGAATGCGAGAAGCGATATGAACGCCTACGTGATCAAGGGAATATTTGCAAGAAATTTTGCTATTGAAAATATTAAAAACAAAAAAGGGCGTCACAATAAAGTCTACATGAGAAGAGAGTTTGGAGCCCTAAGAGGTTTCTAATTCTGTCATAATCATAATAAATCTGGTTAGCAAATAATTTATCATAACACGCAGAATAATAATAATAATAACAATAATGATAGTTCATAGTCTGCTCTCATTTTCTTTTATAGGTGTAAACAAATAAAGCAATAAGATGTTCATTCATCTTAAGAAGTAAGTAGCAACATTGTGCTGTCTGAATTAAAACAAGCATAGTCACAATGTAACTCCATAAAAAAATTATTTTCAAGGACAAAAGATCAAAACTGTTAAGTTTTATCAACAAAATCATATTTTAAAGGTGACCTTATATTTTATTAATAAATAATGCAAAACAGTTAAAAATAATACTCCTTTTTCTCAATTTTGAGGCTTGTATATATAATGCCTCCCTCCAAACCAGGTCAAAATGAGGGTCAAATAAATTGATTTATTAATTTCTTGACAGCTTTTGGGACTATTTATTTATGGTAGTCAACTCATTTGGGAAGTTTTAATATTTTAATTTAATAGGCCAACCTAATTATCCCTACTTCCCAGAACTATAACATTTCACACAACCTGTAGGCCTAATCTATGAGGTTTAAAGGAAGCCCACTTGCGACCATCAACATTGATTGAACCGTATCAAATTTTAAATAGAAGTTAATATGTCTTATTTGATTCATTAGTTAAAGTTCATCTAAAAAGTTATCAAAAGCTCCCAATAATACTTACTTATTGATTATTGTATAATTTATCTTTACAGCATTAATTAAACGAACTAAGAATATAAATACAATAATTGTAATTATTTTTATTTCTGTCATTGTGGCAACATGAGTTTCAAGTTTGCAAATAGTAGACTCACTATGAAAATCAAACTGTACATGAACCAATATCAAGTAATAAAAAAGATAGCAATGATTTCATTCTTAAGTCCTCAACTTGGTGCATATGTTAGCTTTTAATTTTCTAACTGTGAATCAAGCTTACGTGCATTAGTCTTAACACAGAGTGGGCTTGATTTGAACACGCTCCAACGTCTTTTCACTGATTGGTGTGGTGGCAGTAATCAACATTTAAAGAAATATGAAAATAAATTAAATGAGCACTTATATACTGCCCGTTATAGTTCTAATTTTGTTTTCTTGCCGTAAAGTCATGTCTAAGTCATTGTCCCTTAGTTGCTTGACCCTGCCCTTGGCAGCTGAAGGCCAGGAAATTGATACCAAGACGTTGATTTGTGAATTTAATATATGCCCATTTTTTGGGGGCATAAGTTGTAAAGAGTATGTACTGGATATACATTTGAAAATAACTGAAAAATTTAAATTAATGTTGCCTAAACTTATTAAATAGTAAGTAAAATGCACTATCAGTTACCAAACTATGTTCAGTGGGTGGGCTCAAAATTTCTTTGTTTCTTTGTTCTGAATTATATCTTTTGATATAATATATAAACTGTAATTGCTTGTACTTTATTCACTTCCATTGTGTGGATGCAACAAACTACTGACACCCACATCTGTGGTCGCATGGTCTAACGTGAACACGTGTCTCGTTTTATCAAAATATAATTTGAGCTAAGGGTCCCCAAGTTAAATTCCTAGCATGGAAGTGAATTATTAGTGAAAATTAAGCTTTCATTTTCACATGATGAATTTATGGTTGACGAACTGTATGTTTTCCTCATACGGGAATTAACTTAGTTTGTGAGCTGTATGATGACATAGTTTGTTCAGAATCTTTGTGTTAAATCCTCTTTTAAAAAAAATCATCTGGATTGTCTAGACTCAAATTATCAAAATTTCTGAATATTTGAATTGTGTTTGTGACTGGAACATAATCTAAACTATACAGTATATTATTTAGAATATGTTTGGTAAACTTGTTTAAAATTGAAAACTACTAAGGGTTATTTTTTTCAGGAACTGTTCATCGATTCCATAGTGAAAGAAGCATACTTTTATACATCACAGGCCAAGAAAAAAACTTTAAAAAGGAAGGATATAGATTCTGCAATAGATGCAGTTGACTGTTTGGCTTTTCTGGAAGGAGCTTTAGATTAGATAAGGGCGAGTGTTTTAAATTGAAATCCTGCCAGACTTTACAAATCATCATTCAAATCCAAACAACAATAACATCTTGAATACTCTCATCTGGGTTAACTGAATTGTTATTTTATGCACAAAAAAAAAACTGCGAACAAAACTTTCAGCACTTACTTTAAACTAAGTGAATGTGGTGTTTGTAAATTCCACTTGGGGTCAGAGCTTGAATTTGATTGGTTTGTCTTAAGCGCTGTGATTCACTTAATGGGCAAAGTCTTATGCTCAGGAGCAGAAAAATGTGTTTATAAGTTAGGTATTCCTTATTAATAACTTTTGTCATGTGAATCCATGAAATATATTTTTATTTTTTATTATAATATATATTCATTTATCATAGGATTTAAGTGACTTGTCATTCTTTTTCTGTAAACTTTTTGAAATCTCTTACAAAATATATGCAGGACAAATAGTTTGTTATGAGGTTTGTGAAACTATCATTCAGATAAGAGACTACATTTTTGATGAAGTTGAATGTTTATTCTGTCGTTTAATCACCAACACACAATTTTCTATACTTATGACGAAATAATGAAACTTTATATGCATGATTGTTTATTAGACTAGTGTTTCCAATGAGTAATTGTCCATGAAATTAACAGAAAATACTGCATATATCAAGTTTACTAAAGAAATAATTTGATATCTCTAATAGCCTCTTAATTTAATGACTGAGATAATTTATATGCTATTTCAATGTCATTTTTTTTAAGTATTATATTATACTAATTTGTATTGTCGATTTTTAAAGTCGGCCTCAAACTTTATTTTTTAATATAATTAAATGTAAAAATGGGGCTTATCTGCTTAAGTGTGCCCTTAAGGAATGTTTAAGGACACAAGCTATTTCATTTTTAAATGATAGATTTAAAGGTTAAAGAATTTATAATAATATTATGTTACCAATTGACATTTCTGCCCAAGTTTAAGAACTATATATTGTTCTGAATAATCTCTTCTTATGTTTAACAAATTTAGCAAGCTAAAGAAAAATAGCGCCAAACCGTTAGATTACATTAAACATTGAAAGGAGGATAGAAGGGCAAGGCTTATACACCTATCGGAAAATTGTAGGCCTCAAAGTTCACAATTAAAACAAAACACATAATTATATAATTTTTGGGGTACATCAGTCCCCTTCTTCAGCAGAAGAGAGTATGGCACCATGGCTAGAGAGAGGAGCGTGTTCACTTATATTCTGTTGTTACCTGTTTCTTGACTCAAAATAAGGCTTAAGCTTGGATTCTGCAGTTGAATGTCCTGTGTTTTAATTGTAAACTTTGAGGCCTACAATGTTTTGGTAAGTGTCTAGTTCTTGCCCTTCTATACTTCTTTCAAAGTTTGATAATCTAGTGGGCTGTAAAACATGTTTTAAAAAGAATAAAATATTATTTTAAAACTATGTACATTTCAAATGCTACCTAACAATGAAAATCAATAAGTAGAGTATTGGTCAATAAGTACCAAACCCTCCCTTTACCTCTGACAAGAGGTGTATTAATCACAACTTGTGAATGTGGGGAATGCCAGGCCTCCCGTGGTTCGGATCCCACGTTAAACTGTAGGTCCTCCATTTCATCTCACAATCACCCTACCATTACACATTAGCGTAAGTGCATATAACCCAAACGGGTAGTAAGATGTGGTGATGATGAGGATGAGGATGATGATGATGATGATGATGATGATGATGATAATATTGGTCAGCAAGCCTACTTGATTTAAGGCCAGTTGCAATAACAATAATCATTGTATTGATCACAGATCAGATGCAAAGTTGTTGGACAAGCTGGCCGACTACCGAGAGCACATACAGCCCTAGTCTCACTCGGCCATTGACAAGAGACTGTAGTCCCAAGAGCAGTGGCATCTCAACGCATATCTTCACATCTATGCCCCCTTATGATTCTATGTCTTGCCTCGGTCATATTGGTTCCCTTTTTGGTAGGTCAGAAGAATCATTCCCTTATATTTAGCCAAGATGGTGCTTAGCTACTATTGGTATTTTAGGGGGAGGCGGGTTTTCAAACAAAAATTATTGAAATAGCTATATTTTACAGCACAAAAATGAATATTTTATTCCAATCAATTATGCACAGAAAATATTACAAAACTAAGTTATCATAACGAGGTTCTCACGTGTGAACATACATGAGAGCTAATCCTGTCAACCAGTTTTCAACATCCTTAATGTTGAAAAAGTGTGTTTCTCGGATGCTGTTGATACAGGAAGTGTAGAAAAAATTTAAAGAGATAGTTTTAAATTATGCAAGAAATTCTTATGTATTCAGCAAAAGTTACTGACAGTTATGGGCCATAAGCTTGTTTCATTGTTTCCCCTACATTTTCTACCAGAACAAGAATTCTGCTGTGAAAGCCAATGCATCAGGAAGAATATATACTTACTAGGGATGTCAAACTCAAATCTTGGATACCCCAATACCCTCAATTCCTACAGGTATCGAAAGAATTGATTGAAACTCACTCTCGAGCCCAACCTTGAGACCCACAGATTGAAACGGTCATTGTTACTTAAACTTGGTTTATTGTCCATACAGAGTGGTCGACTGATATTGTAACTAGTCTCCCTCCTTAATCTGGGCACAACTTGCCCACAAACAAGTGGTATCTTGAACGACATGATGCCTCGTAAGTCTCCTACCCTTCTCCGCGGCCAGTCTAAGAACTAGCAAGCTGTGCCACAACCAATCAGACTGAAAGAGGTGGGGAGGAATTGCGACAGCATCGCTAGAAGATCTTAATATTACGATTCTTGATACTTTGATCTTAGCTTTCAATGAAAATACTGCCAACCAAGACAACAGCAAAATTCAATATGAGTAGTAATCAAAAATCTCTAATATTAGTTTATTTGCCATTATTTGATATATTTTGCTCAGTTAACAACCCTATTTGTTAAATTTTAAAACTTTTTTTTTTTGCTATGCTATGCTATGCTATGCTATGAAGTTGAATAAATGTTTTATATGAGGTTGGATGCTTGGGAAAATAATGAAATGGATATGTTCACGAATCAAATAATTTAGGATAAATTTAATAATCGGAATTGAGAAAAAACTGTATCATTACATCTCTAATCTTTATAAAAACGCACCATAAACTTGGAGATCATTGTCAATTAAATCAGTACTTATTAGAGATATGTCGTTCATGAACGAATGGGTCAATATGAACGAAACAGTAAAAAGAATTAACGATCCGGATCTTGGCTTTGTAACACCCTTTTTATTTATTCTTATACTCATAAATAACAGACAGGTTGGTTACAAGAGAGTTTTATTTTTATTCAACAAAATGACAAAAGGCTCTATGAGAGAATGAGGCATGCCCAGCGTTAGGCGCTGTATCCATACCCAATGGCCGAAGAGTAATAATAACACAACAAAAATGTGGGACGCCTCCCCGAGTTCATAAATGGCCAAACAAACCATTTAAACAACAATGGTTAAATTGACCTTCGCACAAATCTGGTGGAGATAACAATAATAATGAAAGATGGCGATAGTAAACCCTAGACTATGGTAATATCAAAAGGATATTAGCTACTCGCTATCGGCAACTATCAATTTATCAGAATGATAGACAAAATGTTTAGATAAAAGAATATCTTAACAGCCATAAATGGGCGCAATATAAATATACAACAAAAATAGAAACATTCGTTATAGTTAGGAAAACTAACGTTAAACATTTCAACTAGAGTTAAAAGAATAAGCATGCCGAGTCCCAGCCCCTGATTTAACCAACAAAGAATAAATATCCAATGTTCAACAATAACAAATAAACTTTCCATTAATAACACGTGGCATAATCTTAAAACATAGGATTTGGGGAAATTACAAT
The DNA here is from genome assembly GCA_902141385.1 of Timema californicum. Classification (NCBI taxonomy): domain Eukaryota; kingdom Metazoa; phylum Arthropoda; class Insecta; order Phasmatodea; family Timematidae; genus Timema; species Timema californicum. The sequence goes on from CABFOW010001662.1 coordinate 70,471, forward strand.
ATAATACAGCCCAATGCAACACATGACAAAAAATGGCGGTGCTCTAAAATGTAAACCCATCAGTGAAGTGGATAAAAGAGTTTTCCTATCAGACAAATGTTTTGGGTCCAACCGTGCAACAGTGTTACGTTTAGCCATAGTCTTTAAGAGAAATTCAGGAGACCTGGTATGAATAAATAAAGATTCGGTTTATAATATAACATCCCAAACAGTAATTTTGAATGATTAATGTCAAAGAGAATGTATAAATAAACAAAGCTAAATCTATCCAAGACCAAAGCGCCTCACCTAGCTATTGTAGTGCAATGTGTACTGGCACTATAGAGTTCTGCCATTATATATACACGCTTGAGGTCATGTGTTCTCAAAAGCACGGGAAGCAAGGATGGGTAGAGGGGTAAGGGTGGGTAGCACTGTTCTGGAACATGCTCACACTGTTTAGGCATAATTCTAATGCGTGCCGAACAATAATTCCGTTATCTTCCAATTACAGTTGTCAGAGTGCACCCAAGCTGCGCATATTTACTGTCTATTATTTTCTTGGGCGAGGCACAATTAGAGGTTAGCAGCGAATTATGAGCCCTCAGGTCAGTCTGAAATAAGTCTTGCCACGATGATGTGGCGTGGAGCCTTGTCGTGACGAGTCAACTGGGGCAGAAGCGGTAAGCCAGACCATCCTCTTCTTCAGGTGTTGTAACAAGGTTACAGTTTAAATGAGCCGTCGTTCATTTGCTATCACTGTCTATTCTCTCATGGGCTTCGTTTAGCAGAGTTCTTACAGACATATTAAACATAAATTTAAGGACTTTTCAATGATTTTTTAAAGACTAAAACTGTTATTTCTCATACTGCCTAAAGCTAAACATGTCAATAAACAAATTATAAACCATATAAAATTTTAAATAAATGGAAAACAACAACTTTTCACTAAATTTAATCAACATAGAGGACTATAAAAATAGTAATTTTACTTTGTTGTCACTTCACTCTCCTTAGTTTATTGGTTAGTGCAGTCATTCTAGATTCAGTATATGTTGTATGGCTAGAACAGGAATTTGAGCACCAAGGTGGATGGGAGATGAACTAATAACTATTGGCTGGCATTTTAGTGCAAAACTATAACGTAAAAAATATCTTAGGTGTTAATAGGTAGTCAAATATCCTAAAAGAATGATTACAAATGACAGTTTTAAAACCACTTACAAAAAAAAAGGGTGAATGCACATGAATTGAGCTTTTTAAATATAGGAAATTAAAGAAAACAACATTGTATTTCATCGACAGTATGCAATGCATTTGTCAGAGAGGTTAATACTTTTCCCTATAGAGATCCATTCCCATGGGTGCAACTATCTCTGAGCTGATGACGCGATAACAAATAAAACAAAAACAGCAGAGAGTAAAGTAAACAAGAGACAACAGCTAACGCTTAATAAAAGAGGATGCACTAGATATTTACTGCCCCAGTGCTTCTTAAATCACGGTCTTTACAACCATTTCAAAAATAAATATTGAAACTTGGAAATTCCAGAATGTTTCAAGACCCAGAGCAATTTAAGGATTTTTTCCAGGCCTTCAATAAAGAGACACTAAATTACGGGTCTTTCTCAAGGACCGAATGAACCCTGGTTTAATGTTCGGTTCAACTCGGCTAGCCTCAGTTATAAGTGCATTGCTTCCACACGTTCCTCTTCAAACCATTATTTTGCTCAGCAGTCCACCAACAGTCTCTCATTCTCGTTCATTCATCCAAACAATGGATCAAGGTCAGTTGATTTTACACCATTCATTTACCGCTCTTCTCTCATTATCAGTCATTCGTTTATTAAATGGATCAGCGAGTGAGCGAAGGATCAGTCAATCACCATTTTTCTATCACTCTCGTTCAATTTTTAGCTCTACATAACAGTTTAGTCAAATCTTGAGATCAGTGCAGTTTTTAATGATAAAATCCTTTCAGTTTATGTTTGTTTCAATATTATAATTGGAATCTGCAATTTTAAATGATCAGGTCACTTCTATTTGGGTAAAATATCCTAAAAGAATGATTACAAATGACAGTTTTAAAACCACTTACAAAAAAAAAGGGTGAATGCACATGAATTGAGCTTTTTAAATATAGGAAATTAAAGAAAACAACATTGTATTTCATCGACAGTATGCAATGCATTTGTCAGAGAGGTTAATACTTTTCCCTATAGAGATCCATTCCCATGGGTGCAACTATCTCTGAGCTGATGACGCGATAACAAATAAAACAAAAACAGCAGAGAGTAAAGTAAACAAGAGACAACAGCTAACGCTTAATAAAAGAGGATGCACTAGATATTTACTGCCCCAGTGCTTCTTAAATCACGGTCTTTACAACCATTTCAAAAATAAATATTGAAACTTGGAAATTCCAGAATGTTTCAAGACCCAGAGCAATTTAAGGATTTTTTCCAGGCCTTCAATAAAGAGACACTAAATTACGGGTCTTTCTCAAGGACCGAATGAACCCTGGTTTAATGTTCGGTTCAACTCGGCTAGCCTCAGTTATAAGTGCATTGCTTCCACACGTTCCTCTTCAAACCATTATTTTGCTCAGCAGTCCACCAACAGTCTCTCATTCTCGTTCATTCATCCAAACAATGGATCAAGGTCAGTTGATTTTACACCATTCATTTACCGCTCTTCTCTCATTATCAGTCATTCGTTTATTAAATGGATCAGCGAGTGAGCGAAGGATCAGTCAATCACCATTTTTCTATCACTCTCGTTCAATTTTTAGCTCTACATAACAGTTTAGTCAAATCTTGAGATCAGTGCAGTTTTTAATGATAAAATCCTTTCAGTTTATGTTTGTTTCAATATTATAATTGGAATCTGCAATTTTAAATGATCAGGTCACTTCTATTTGGGTATTTCTTTTAATTTACTTTGCAATATCATTCAGAGGGAAACTGTTTCTAAGACAAAAAAAATTATCAAAAATACTTTCATTTGAGTAAAAATTAGTGCTGGGAGCTCTACAAAATATCATATACCATTCATTAAATATAGTTAAATATTATTACTAGGCCCACAGGCGTCGTTAGAATAATTTGTGTTTTGTTAAGAAAATTGAAAATCTATGTTTGAAGCAGTATTGAATGTATTAAGGGGATTTCTTATATGACTTATACAATTCTATTTGTGTTATTAATTGATAGGAAATTATTTTTATTTCCTTATTTAAAGTTAGAATAGGTTCGTTCTGCCACCCTCCCTTCAATGATTAAGAGCTAGCGACAAACACATATGACTTAGACCTACATTTTTGAAGTAAAAATCAAGTGAAACATGGAGTATTAGGCCCTAATATGTTACTACACTCTAAATCTAGACAATATACAGTGTATCATCTTATTCACAGATTTACAAAATGCCGAAAGAAAAAAAACACAAGATTTGGTACCATTTTTCACAAGAAGAAACCAGGAAAGCCAAATGCTGCTATTGTCAGGCTATACTGAGCACAGTTGGAGGATCAACAGGAAACTTATCTAGTCATTTGAAGCTTAAGCACCCAACGGCACCTTTATTGCGAACTTTCTCCAGTAGCTCTTTGAACGAAAACTCAACTATGTCGACTTCTACAACGCCAAGCACCAATCCGGAAGAAAAAAAAAGTGCCGAATTTGCAACTAGATGCTTCTACTTCTGCTGCTTCTGGAATCTCATCACCAATCACACCAATCTTGCACCCAAGCCCCAAATAATTTTCGATATCAAAATATGTGGACATAATTAAACCTGTCTAGATCCATAAAAACAAACAAATTGATACTCAATTAGTATACATGATCGTGAAAGAGTTACATCCTTTTAGTTTGTTAGGAGATAGCGAGTTTAGGAAGTTTGTACAGATACTGTGCCCGGGTATCAAATTTCAAGCAGAAAGATTGTTACAAACAGTTTAATGCCAGCGCTCTACCAATCCACATTAGAAAAAGTGAAAGAACGACTAAGCCATGTATCGGCAGTGTGTTTGATGGCAGATGGCTGGACATCCGTAAACAATAAGGAGTTTTATGCAATTACAGTGCATTTTTTGACAAGGACATTCGAATGTGCTCTAATTTATTAGGTTGCATTGAATTTAGTGAAAAGCATACAGCAGTAAATATTTCCAGCATGCTCTTAAAAAGTGTGAAGGATTGGTAAATTGATTTCAAAGTCATGGCTATCGTCACTGATAATGCTGCCGTCTGCTAGTTGCACTGGAGGCATATTCCTTGCTATGCCCACATATTGAATCTAACTGTCCAATCAACATTTTAAACAGAGATCACACACTCTAGCAAAGTTAAACAGTGTCCAAAAACAGACAGTTGCCTGAGCTCAAGTTAAATCAAGACGTGATTACCTGTTGGAACTCGACATATGACATGTTAACAAGAGTTATCAAAAACAAAGAACCTTAACGTCCACTAATGCGTTACTAAAGCTAGGAAATGACTTAATTATTTTTCCCTCCTTTGAGTGGAGCGTTATCAAGTGCTATGTAGACATGTTATTGGTTTTTTATAAAATGACTAAGGAAATAAGCTCAGTGAAAAGCGTTTCACTGTCACAAACAACTGTCTTATCTTGAGCTCTGACCAAACAGGTTAAGGTTTGCTTGGAAACCCCAGAGCTGCCAGAAGAAGTGCAAAATATGGGGAGATTTATTAGAAAATTTTTGGAAAAATTTAAAGATAGGGACAGTAATGAACTGGTAGCACAAGCAACCTTATTAGATCCACGCTTGAAGAAGCAGGGGTTTTCAAATGAAGGGAAATTTAAGGAAGCCTATAATCTTTTAGCTGCGAAAATTCGCAGAGTAAACACCAGTGTTAACAGCGTTCCATCAATGGTTGCTAAGGGGGTGCCTGAATCAAAAATCAGTATTTGGGAAGAGTTTGATGAGTATGTCAAACAACTGACTGCTGAAAATAATCCCCAGCATTGTGGAACTCGATAAATATATTTCAGAACCCCTACTACCGAGAACTTGCGATCCTCTTACTTGGTGGAATGATCACAAAGCATTATATCCAAGGCTCTACCAAGTTCTTTTGAAGAGGTTCTGCCTTATTGCAACATCTGTCCCTTGTGAAAGAATTGTCTCTAAAGCTGGACACATTTTAAACGAAAAAAGAAGTGAACTCAGCCCTTCCAAACTAGCTATGACATTATTTTTGAACAGTAATTTAGACTATGCTAAATAAAGATTAAAAACTAATTGTCTATTAGTTCATACTATTTTTGTGAATTTTAATTTGTTTGTACTCATTGTAATAATTGTGGTCATTTGGGATCTCTCCTTATAATCTTTTGNAAAGAGTTAGGATCACGTACTATTTGTGAACTTATCCTAACGGGTAGAGACAGCATCGAGATGGGGGAAAGTAGAGGGAGACTAGGTGGCTAAATAATATATTTTTTTAAATTCAGCATCTGTGATGATATCATGTAATTTGTTTCTTTAAAATAAACTTCAAATTGAAATGCGACGCTAAATAATAGTCTTATATTTTTGAGCTGTGTACCTCTACCCCCACCATTAATTTACTAACCCCGAGATGATGCTCTACCGATACTGACTGCCGTGGACGAGACAGCGTAAGAAGATGAGGCCTTCTTCAAAACAGAGATGACCACATGTAGGCGACTAGTTACACTGTAAGATATTAATATAATAGAGAAATAAGAGGTTTCTTAAAAAAAAAGTATAATAAAAAGGCATCACCATTTTTAAACAGTAAGCTGATCTTTTTATTAACAATTTAAATAATGTTGAGGAAAAATAACATTGTTTTAACTACATGGGGGCATGCTAGCTTTTCAGTAGTGTCCATCAGTTTGCATCATGGTGATGTTCCTGCCGGCCAGACATGAGAAAATGTTTCGTGTTCAGAGGGATGTTAAGATGTAAAGAGCTGTTACGATTTGAAAGTGAAAATGTTGAAATTTTAACTGTGGAATTTTTGTCAATAACTGACGAAACACATGGTGGAGCCTTTACTTCTCGAAAATGGGTGGAGATACTTCTTTGTTGTATGGGCAATTCTGGATTCCAGACCGGTGTGGCTGAAGATTTTGGAGATGACTGGGTTATGGTATGTAAAAAGGTTAACTATGATCCTTCTAAAAGCTCACGACTTGATTAAATTCCCGTCCAAAATGCAGGAAATTAATATGGCTAAGGTACAGTGGCAAAGACGTTTTCGACTGCCAACCGTTAAAGGGACTTTGGATTGCACCCAAATAGAAATTAAAAAACTATCCTTACATGGTGATGAGTACATCAATCAGAAAGGTTATGCCAGTATTAATGTGCAGGCCACTGTAGATGCTGACAAGAAATTTACAAGCATAAGTGCAGAATGGCCTGGTAGCGTGCATGGTGCTAGGATATGGAGGCGTAACCCAATTAGGAATATAATTTCTTAGTACAATGGGGATACTTGCTGACTTGACGACTCCGGGTATGGCATATCCCCACGGCCGATCACTCTATTTAAGCCACCAAGAAATGCTGATCAGCGCCGTTTCAATTAGAATCATGCCAGAGAAAGAGTGATAGTGGAAAGAGCCTTCGGTCAATTGAAACAAATGTTTACGATCGTCTGTAACTGCGTCAGACTTTCTTTGGAGTCCCCAAAGTATTAGTAACGTTTGCTGTGCTGCACAACATCTCTAAATACTTGAACAACCAATTTCAGTACTATCTGGAAGACAGGGAAGAAGCAGAGGACAAAAATGAGGGTGATGAAGATGAGCCTATCTACGAACAGCTGGAAAACAAACGACCAGGGTTCGTGGTAAACAGAAGCGACAGGAAATGTTTGAATTTTTTTTATTAAGGTGACAGACACACACACATACACAACTACAAATCCTAAGGGTAGCATTAACAAATAGCTGCTACCTAAAAATTTCCCAGTCTAAATATGCCCTGCCACACAGATTGTACTGAAAGTGTTTTTTTAACAGTGTTTTTCAACTTTCCCTTCACTTGGACGCTGATTCATAGTACAAAACAAGATGTATCTAGCTCTTGGGTTGTATCTACTGGGTGTCTACCTGACTATAGTTTTGAAATTCCAGTATTTCCAATATATATAATTTTTTTAAGAAATCCAGTATATAAGAAAGTTACTAAGAGAGAAACTCTCCCCTATTTCAAAATGATAAAATGAGATAAAGTTACGGTAGGTCTAGGTCTGTCATAATTAAACATTTTTACATTAGGAATCAAGTGTATTGACACATATATTCTAGTATATACTAAGGATCGGACCCTAGAACCCATAAGAAATATTAATGGATTCAAGACTCAAATCATAATCTTTTTTTATAATAGGTACTAAGTTTGAGTTATTTTTTAAAGGTATTAAAATAGTTAAATCGTTTCTTTTGGTTAAAACCAAAATAATGGTAGAAAAAACCTAACGACCAAACCTCAGATCATTAATTTACCATTTAATGTAAACAAAATCAGAAATGAAGGAAAAAATCCTAGTTATTGGGGAAGTTAAACACTTATGCTTACTGTAACAGAGATTATACCCATCTCCCCATCATCGGCAGTCTAGTCTACTGCAAGAGTAGCGCCTTAAACCATGAGACCACCGATGCAGGTCTCTCTGACAATGTTGAATTATATCAAATTTAACGTTCCTATAACTATTACAATATATTTAAAAGTTAATTTTATAATTTAATATGACTTGAGTTTTGTAACTATTTATAAACAAGTTCGAAACATTTTATTTCATTCAAAAAAATTAAATTAATACTTATACATGTTTTTTACTAACACAAGTTTTAAAATGATATAGTTACAAAACTCAAGATTTACTCGATATTCAGGAGTGTTATGAAAAGATCGCTCAAAAACAATTCAAATTAAAAAACTTGAGCTTGCAGACCTCTAGTAACTAAGGATGTGGTATCAATACTGTACTCATTAAAAATATTGATATTGTATTTTTACAAGATGCTTTTTCGCTATCCAGCTTCTTAAAATACTTCCATAATTCACATCTGGGAGGTTCCTTTTTTTAAACTAAATTAATCATTTATATAATCCATAACGATATATTTCTAGCCATTGACAAAAAATGGAAGAATGGACGCTCTGCCCTGCTTCATCTGCTTAAACAACGCACATAAACTTGTCTGCTTGCGGCACCCTTGATTTAATTGAATTAATTGAGCTCTCTAAAAGAGTATTTTGTTTACTATGTGATGGCCATTCTCAATGATAAATCAAGGGGTAGTAGACAGGACACCACTCAATCTGGTGCCCAGTCAGGCATCAGGATGTAATGAAACAAAGATGAATTATGAGCTAAAAGAGATTGCATGCTAGAGTTGCAGTAAATGAGTGAGAATTGATAAATAGTGTAATTATTGGTTCTTCCTCCAATGTTTACCCTAGTAAACATTTAATCCCAGCATAAGTCAAGATAACCAAATATGTGTTTCTTTTGATATTGATCCGATACTAGAGTGTGAGTACTATTATCAGTAAAAGTATCATGTAAAAAAATAATAGTATCAAAAGGAAAATATTGATATTATGAAAGTATCGATACTTTTTTCACATTCCTACTAGTAACATCAAATAACAATTTAAAATAAATTGTGAATTTTAGCTGTTAATATTTTTTGGAGGCGGGAAATCCATTTTAGTAAAATTGATGCTTAACACAATCCTACTGAATTGTAAATAGTGTTCTGCCAAACTATTTGTAGCAGGACCCTTTTGAACTTCAAAGCTAGTACTTTCTCTCCTAGCACAATCTTCCCTTGATTTTGTGCTTTAAAAATCTTCCACGATCCAAATTGAGTAAAACTGGTTTATATAATTTACAGTTATAAAAAAAACAAGCCTTTAAAAATATTGTGACAGGCGTGAGAGGTATCATGGAGTGGCTTATGGGAATGAGTGAACAAATAATGGACTAAAAATTGTACAAATTACCATAAATCTACTTTAATTAGCAAAATGAGCAGTATTAATGACAAAAAAGAAGTATGTGAAAGAATGACTTACATACAACAAATGTCTTAGATCAGACGGTACATACAATGTAGTAGCATAGTTCTCATATGGTTAAGAAATAATATAGCATGCAGCAAAATAAACTTAAGTCACTGGATTAGTAAGGCTAAACAAACACATTGAAAACATTAAAGGATACCATAGAAAATAAGTCAAAGAAGATATTTTTTACAGTCTTCTCCAGTACCTTAAAAATATCACATAGTCATTTTCACATTCATATACTACATTAGTTTTCAGTACAACATTAAAAAAAATCTTGGTGACTTGCCAAATAATATACACATAATAAATTCAGGACCTTAAAGGTGAATTCACACGTATGCTGAAACTTGAAAGCAGTACAGTGAAATTGCATCTCATAGAGGTGCAGCTAGCTGTTCACATACTCGCAGAAAGTTGGGAATCTCTATTTACCCATGATGCATTGAAACTTAAATATCAGTGCAAGTTACTAAAGGTATCATGGAGTGGCTTATGGGAATGAGTGAACAAATAATGGACTAAAAATTGTACAAATTACCATAAATCTACTTTAATTAGCAAAATGAGCAGTATTAATGACAAAAAAGAAGTATGTGAAAGAATGACTTACATACAACAAATGTCTTAGATCAGACGGTACATACAATGTAGTAGCATAGTTCTCATATGGTTAAGAAATAATATAGCATGCAGCAAAATAAACTTAAGTCACTGGATTAGTAAGGCTAAACAAACACATTGAAAACATTAAAGGATACCATAGAAAATAAGTCAAAGAAGATATTTTTTACAGTCTTCTCCAGTACCTTAAAAATATCACATAGTCATTTTCACATTCATATACTACATTAGTTTTCAGTACAACATTAAAAAAAATCTTGGTGACTTGCCAAATAATATACACATAATAAATTCAGGACCTTAAAGGTGAATTCACACGTATGCTGAAACTTGAAAGCAGTACAGTGAAATTGCATCTCATAGAGGTGCAGCTAGCTGTTCACATACTCGCAGAAAGTTGGGAATCTCTATTTACCCATGATGCATTGAAACTTAAATATCAGTGCAAGTTACTATGTATAAAATAAATTTAGATGTTTTACTTACTGCCTTGGTTTGATATTGTCATCGATAAACCTCATGGCTTCCAATAAACTGTATGTCATCATCACTTTTGAGATCCGCATCTTGAGAATGTGCTGTGTTTATAAATAATGCATGTTTGAAAGTTTGTGCATGTGCTGATCAGGTTTTCTGTAGAAGCGCTGGAAAAGTTGAAATTATCTCTACTTGAGCAGTGTGGGCTACACTGGCCAGGTGGACTAGTTGTGATTGGATTAGGGCTGTCACATTACCAAATATCGGCACTGCTCTCTTTTTACAGCGAACGTGTGAATCTACAGTTTCAGTTTTGTATGTTTGTTGTGGTGGCTGATATGAGAGCAACATAGTGGGAGCTTAGAAGGTTTCTACTGTGAGGGAGAGGTTGGAGTTTTAAGATTCCGTCTCACCCAACGGAGAGCACCTAATTTATATATAAAATTGTGAGCTACACTAGGAATTGGTGGAAATGTTAAAAAAAGATGCCAAGAACTCTCTTCTTGATGCTTCTATGCCAATTCATCGTTCCCTCCCCTATTGTCATAATATCAGCCATTATCTTTAGTAGGGGTGTGCAAAGCTTTGACTTGGCTTCGAAACAAGTGTCGGCTTTGAATTCACCTGGAAAAAACACTTGCTTATATATTTCGCTAACAAAAATATTGACAGCAAAAATTGCTAATTTACTGCCAATTATTGCAATCTAAGTTGTTATATGCATTACGAATTAATATTCAGGTTAATAAATCTGGATTGATTAAATTTTTTTAAATGAGATGGCCCAATGGCTAAATAATTTTATAATAAAGGAAATTGATAAAACTAAAGGAAAAGGAAAAATAAACTAAGAGTAAATTTGATGAAAGTCCACCTAGGGAAAGAGGAAAAATATGGGAAGAATCCAATGCACAAAGGTGACATCATCTTCCTTTCTTTTGTCTTCTATAGTAGACTAGAAGTATATAGAAGAAGATGTCACCTTTGTGCATTGGATTCTTCCCACATTTTTCCTCTTTCCCTAGGTGGACTTTCATCAAATTTACTCTTAGTTTATTTTTCCTTTTTCTTTAGTTTTATCAATCTCCCTTACTATAAAAAGATTAATTAAATTGTAGGTTGATTTATCATAATAAGACCAACTAATATAAACTATTGTGCAATAAAACATTTTCCAAGTGATTTTAGTGCATAAAGTTATCTAAATGACTAAAATATATTTTTTCAAGCATAAACCCATTGATCAAAAAATAATAATTAGAGCTTTGATCCAGCTTCAAGAATATTTCATATATTCAATTCGAGTCCGCTTCAAATTTTAAAAAGTGCACTTCACACACTCTTAATTTTTGGTATTCAATTGTGTGGCCATGTTGGGAGGATGGAGAATAGGATACCAAGGAGATGGATAATGAATCGAGGAGGAAGAGGACAATGGCTGGATGGAGTGTGGAGGTGTTGGGAAGAAAGGAGATGAGGGAGGGGCTTATGTTCCAAACAGACCCGACGAGTGGCTAGAAACTGTGTATGCTGATGATTCAAATTTGTGTTATTTGATTTTAATAGTTATGTACACATGAATACAATTTTGAATGGACCAATGTAAAATGGTGAGAGCAGTCAAATGTTAAAAAACCTGACAATTTCCCACAGGGTTAAGATTTTTCTTTACTTAATTCTCACTGTTAATAACATGAAAGAATTTCAATGGAAAATTGAAAATTGTATCCAAATGATAACATTTTGTTGTTGTAATGTAACTTCACAGTCAGCTAAGGGGGTATATTAATGTTCTAGGGTCTGATTGTTAGGTTTTTACTACTATTATTCAATATAGCTCTACAAGAGTTAAAAATAATTTTGACTAAAATTTTTTCAAATATTTAAATAAAACTGACTTTTTGAAAGCAACATTAAATCTTGAGTTCTTAATGCCAAAGATTAAGTTTTAAATTAACCAGTTTTTACAGTACACACAAGCATGGTTAATGGTTATGATGGGCAATTTTGTTGACAATGCTAAATTGTTTTGTTTATGAGAACTGGTAGGGTAGTTTTATTTCAAATTACACAAATATTATTTTAAATATGTGTTATTTACTGCAAACTACCCTCAAAGCTTTGTGAACATTTATTCAAAACTGAACTGCATGAAGACACTTGAGCGCGCAGACCCTACTTGTTAATCATTTGGGTATTATTTTTGAATCTCATCCCAACTTGTTAAAAAGTTTTCAAAATTAATACTTCATTTACTTTACTATATCCGTTAAAATATGAGTGAGACCGAAAATATCTCAAGTTTAAATGCCAAAGATTAAGTTTTAAATTAACCAGTTTTTACAGTACACACAAGCATGGTTAATGGTTATGATGGGCAATTTTGTTGTAATGCTAAATTGTTTTGTTTATGAGAACTGGTAGGGTAGTTTTATTTCAAATTACACAAATATTATTTTAAATGTGTGTTATTTACTGCAAACTCCCCTCAAAACTTTGTGAACATTTATTCAAAACTGAACTGCATGAAGACACTTGAGCGCGCAGACCCTACTTGTTAATAATGTGGGTATTATTTTTGAATCTCATCCCAACTTGTAAAAAGTTTTCAAAATTAACACTTCATTTACTTTACTATAGCCGTTAAAATATGAGAGACCGAAAATATCTCAAGTTTACAAGAAAATTTATCATGAGCTTTTTTTAAAAAAAAATCCAACATGATTTTATAACACTTCTTCAGCATGTTATTTCATTAAGGAACATTTAGAGATACCCCATTGTTTATTATCATTAGAGTTTTTAAAAAATGTTAACTAAATCTCCTCCAGATACTGTTTTAGGGTTGTGCTGAGCTCCGAAAAAACTAAAACTATCAGCTTTGAGATATTACATTCAATGTGTAAAAAATATTACATTAGTGATTTTAATTCATAAAAATATATATTAAAAAAGCACAATATTTTTTTGAGCATAACAAAATGGGGGAAAAAAATTCAAACTTTGATTTAGTTTCAAGAATATTGCATATATTTGATTCGAGTTCACTTTGAAATGAAAAAGTGGACTTTGCACATCCGAAAAAACTAAAACTATCAGCTTTGAGATATTACATTCAATGTGTAAAAAATATTTGATTAGTGATTTTAGTTCATAAAAATATATATTAAAAAAGCTCAATATTTTTTTGAGCATAAAAAAATGAAAAAAAAATCAAACTTTGATTTAGCTTCAAGAATATTTCATATATTTGATTCGAGTTCACTTTGAAATGAAAAAGTGGACTTTGCACACCCCTAGTGTTTTTAATTGTAAAAACTAAACAAAAGGTATAAACAACAAAGGATTCAGTTTGTATTTTTGTATGAAATAAGGCAGTGTCTTATGAGTGTTTAAAATAAATACCCGAGTTAGAGCTTTTATCCTTGGTTTATTTTTGGTTCTAAATAATTTTGCTTATTCCATTATCAAACCGAAAAATTGGTTCTCACACATCTCTAATAAGAGTACAATAGAGCAGCGGGTATTCAACCTGGAGTTCGCAAAGACATCTTAGGGGGTAGATAAAATTAAAAATATATACAATTTTATGATAGACACTGAGTAATCAGGGCCAGATTTAGGGTTAGCCCAAAGAGACCTGGGCACTCAATCGGGAAGCACCAGTTTTTTTCAGATGTAGATTATAGAAACTTGCATTACGCACCAACAGCTATATGGCCTCATTCACTATTTCCAACAAGAAAAATTTGAACACTTTTTTTTTAACTTACCAGTCTTGGCCAACTATTTTTCTTTTTGAAGAGAAAGTAAATTAATTGTTTTTTAGGCATATTCAAAATATAGTTGTAGGAAACCAAAAGTATTGATCAAACTTAGATGTATACGTAATATATATATAAAATGTAAACAATACATTTCTTGTGTCACATTTTATAAAAATCTTATGAGAAACCCTGTCAATCAAGTAAAATCCAATCAACATGAGTTACAATGTAAATAAGTGAATAATAGCTGTACATGTTACAAGCAACAGAACTAACATAGAATGAACACCTTTCTCTGATTCGAATCAAGTAAACTTCTCACTTCTTGCGCTTGCTCTTCTTGCGAGTGCGGGCTTGCTCTGTGGCGCCCTCGCTGCTACCACTGCCGGGCTGACTGTATAGGTTGCTCAGGAAGTCCTCCAGGTCTGGTTCACTGATAACAAACAAGGGATACAATAACAGGTCAGGTTAAGTCTGAATTTGATTGTGGAAGCTGAAAATCCATTTCAAAGGAAAGGTTGGCCTATTGCTTTCTTTGCCGACAGTATAGTATTTTCGGCATTGAAAAAGTTTAAGGCATTAACCTAAAGAAGGTAGAGGAAAGGTGGATATAAATATTATATAAAAGGGAATTAACACAATATGGCTTTTTACAATGAAAAGAAGAACAAAGTTCCCACTTTACATTGCTGCCATTAGATAAAGAGGTAATGGCTGCTGTAGATAATGCCTAATTTTCCCTGTCTTAGGGTTAATTCTCTGACTTTTACCTGATTCAGTTATCAAATTCACTGACTACACAAAGTTTTCTCTGTCTGTAGCCACCCTGTTTTATAAAGGCTGTTATTGGGGGAAAAAGTGCATTCTAGTTTTGGGTCACTATAGTACAAAAAAACATATGCTTCAGTAATTTGAATATTCTATTTGCTGTTTCCAAAAAATCCAACTTATGGGAAACACCATGAAGTACAGGACTGCCTGTAGGCGCGAAGTTCAGTGAGGAATGTGTGTCTCTCGTGATCGTTACTGTAGCTGTCGAGGCTTTATAGTAGGCATGTCAAACTTGCAGGTCAAGTGTGGCCCAATTCATGATCCGGTGCTGTCCGCAGGCCTTTTGATGGACCAACAAGTGATGTGTCCCAATTTAAAATTTTATAAGTGTTGTAAAAATACACAATTTTGGATTATTATGTTACATTTGCAAATTAATTATATGAGAAAATCTAGTAATAAAGGTTGGCGCACCAAAAATCATCTTTACACACCTAATCCTTAAGATGTTTATATTTTCAAATCAAATATGGCGAATGGCACACACAATGTGTAACCCATTGTTTTCTATTATGAAAAGAAAGAAACTTCCAAAAGATCTTGCCTTATAGACACATATTCGCTATCAAATATGAAAGCGACTTCACCACCAGTATTAAAAGTCTCATGACATTATTCCAAATAAAAGGTTTCATATTTATGCAAAAAAAAGAGAAAAGATTTTTTCTTGAAATTAAAGGTAATCTTAATTTTCATTTTGTAATAGCGAGGATATTAAAATTTAATTCTTTTTCACTTGAGATGGTGAAAGTATATATTTTTTTTAATGTAGCCTCCTCAGTATTTTAAATTTTGAATATGACCTTCACAATCAAATGAGTTTGCTTTATAGGAACCTTGACGGCTAATAGGGCTCTGGTAAAGCCATGTTATGCAGAGCTGGCCAATGGTGGATAAAATTGTGCTTCCAAAACTAAAACAAGCCGCGAATATTAAACCAAACATAGGAAGATGGAGTTGTAAAATGATGATGATGATTATGGTGGTGATGATGACTTAAAAAATCAATGATATTTTTTTTAAATCACAGAATAAACAAGCACTACATATACGAGGAGATAGCAATAGAAGGATTTAATAGTAAAGTCAATATTCATATGCACATTATTTATTAAGATTAACTAGGAAAAAATCAATATTATCGTCATTTCTTGTCATATTTTGTTCAGTATTCACACATGTTAATATAATAAACTATAATATAACTGAAGAAGTGTGAAGTGTTAAAAAATGCCATAAGAAATGAAGACAAAGTGTGTTTGTATCTAGGCCCAACCTAACTACTCTTTCAGGTTAGCTTCCTTTTCTTTCACTTACTGTATTTATCTGAATCTAAGACAAGTTTTTACGTAAATTTATAGCTTCAAAAACTAGGGGTAGTCTTAGAATCGCAGACTAAGAAATGGGCTAGGCCTACATCAAAAGGTAACATTTTACATGTTTATTTAATATTAATACAATATTGCAGGACTGCCTTTTTTAGAGATTTGATCAGTTTTCACAGATTTTTAAGGTATAACACATATCACAGGATATTTGGTTATTTTCACAGATTTTAAGGCTATTTTTTAAGTTATTATTAAAAATAACTACCTATTTGTGGCACAATACAATACTCAATAAGCATAGTATTGATATAGCAATAATTGATACCATATGCTAAAAATATTGATACCACTCTTTAATATTCAACACAGTTAACTTCTCATATTGTTAAGGGCTAGTGATGTGCATAGTCAAACTTAATTTTATTTTGTTGTGCTGTTTTTGATTACTTTTTCAATTACTTCACTATGATATTAAAAATTCAGCCATTTACAATGATCAAAATAAATTTTAAAACAAATAATGAAGCATCAAATTGTTACATATTTAAGTCTTAAGACTTTGCCTACATAGCTAGCGCTTGTCAAGTAAGACTTGATGAGAAAACCCATATCAATTTTAAACTAGGGCTGTCGAACTCAATTCCCTCGATTCTTACTGGCATTGAAACATTCAAGAATCAATCTT
The DNA here is from genome assembly GCA_902141385.1 of Timema californicum. Classification (NCBI taxonomy): domain Eukaryota; kingdom Metazoa; phylum Arthropoda; class Insecta; order Phasmatodea; family Timematidae; genus Timema; species Timema californicum. The sequence goes on from CABFOW010001662.1 coordinate 87,241, forward strand.
AATATCATGATTCTCACAACTTCAATTCTTAGCTCTCAATAAAACTGGCAATTAAACAAACAACAATAAAAATAGGTGATAGTAGATTATCTCTCATATTAGTTTGGTTGCCGTTTTACTTAAATGCCGGCAAATTGTAAGTATACTGTAATGGTCCAAACATAGTACGATCCCAAATATATAATACCCTTACATTTTGAGGTAATCTAAATGAAAAATAAATGGTCTCGGGTATAATACGACCTAACCTTATGACAGTAACAAGAGGTAAAAACTTAACTACTTTGACACATTAAAAAAAAAGTAATAGTTAAGTGAGACTGTCAGAAAATATAAATCAATTCTAAACAAACAATCGNGATTGTATTATATTTGGAAGAAGGTACAGGAAAGGTGGATAGAAACATATAAAAGAGACAAACACAATATGGCTTTTACAATAAAAAGAATAACACAGTTCACACTTTACATTGCTGCCATTGGACAAAGAGGTAATGGTTGCCTCTTCAAGAAAATTGATCGTCACCGCCCAATTCCCCGACCTAGGTTTCATTCTATAGGAACTCATGTGAATATATGCGATATATTATATATTCGCATCCAATGTCCTTTTCCTGTGTTTGTCCTTTATGTTTTACCTTTTACATGTTCCTATCTATATGTCCTGCACAATATTCTAGCAACCAGTCTCACAAGGAATCCCTTGTGGCTGCACAATAATCTGCCAACCATTCTGACGAGGAGCCCCTTGTGGCTGCACAATATTCTGCCAACTATTCTGACGAGGAGCCCCTTGTGGCTGCAAAGGCTACTGTTTGTGTGGCAACACTTCCTACTTCAGCATCCCCAATATATGAATGTTGGTGATCCATCTAACTGCAAGTGATTAACAAATAACCCTAATTATGGTGGAATATTGAGCTCAACAAACTTTTGAGAAGGTCGATGTCGGTGGTGCCACGAGGAAGATTGCTGTGCCTGCTGCTTGCCCAGTACAATGCGGTATTGCACATTGTGTGTGTTGGCCCGCAGGTGTCGTAGGTTTTCAGCCTGGCATGCTGCCCACTCTGTGATGTCATAAACTGCACCGTCCATACACGCAAAGTAGTGCCACAGAAAACCAAACATAGAGCTTTCTGACCCAAATGTCTCCCTGTAACAAACAACAACATTACACCCGTGGAAGTCGCTTTAACTGTTAAGCTTAATAACATTAAGTTATTCATACAAGAAAAAATATAAATAATTATTATATATACTGGTGCAAAACTGTCCAGTAAGGACAAGTGTTCATACGGTCCTTGAAAGACCTGCAATTTAGTGTGTCTTTGTTCAAGGCCAGGTAGAGTCCTTAAATTGCTATGGGCCTTGAAAAGTCCTGGAATTTCCAGGTTTCAATATTTATTTTTGAAATGGTTGTGAATAATGGCTGTAAAAACCGTGATTCAAGAAGCACTGCGGCTAAAAATATCTAGCGCATCCTTTTTGATCAAGCGTTAGCTGTTGTCTCCTGTTTACTTTACTTTCCACTGCTCTTCCCGCTGCTTTTGTTTTATTTGTTACTGTATCATCAGTTCAGAGATAGTTGCACCTATGGGATAGGGGGAAGCAGTATTAACTTCTCTGACAAATGTATTAGCACTACTGTCGATGAAATATGATGTTCTCCTTAATTTCCTATATTTAAAAATCTCAATTTATGTGCATTGATCATTTTCTTATAAGTTGCTTTAAAACTGTCATTTTTATTAATTCTTTTAATATATTTGACTACCTATCAACACTTTAAGTGCTTAAAGTTACATTTTTAAACTAAAAGGCCCACCGATAGCTATTAGTTCATCTCCTATCCACCTTAGCGCCCAAATTCCCGTTCTAGCCGTACTACAATATATACTGAATATAGTATGACTGCACTAACCAATAGACCAAGGAGAGTGATGTAAGTCACAACAAAGTAAAATTAATATTTATACAGTCCTATATGTTCATTAAATTTAGTGAAAAGTTATTGTTTTCCATTTATTTAAAATTTGATACCGTTTATAATCTTTTTTGTTGAAGTGTCTAGCTTTAGGCAGTACAAGAGAAAACAATTTTAGTCCTTAAAAACGCCTTGAAAAGTCCTTAAATTTATGTTTCATATGTCTGTAAGAACCCTGGGGACTTTGCTAAAGTTTGTTCATGGTAGGAATTGATTTCTGAAAGGCCTTTTCCCCTGCCAGAAATCTATTATATAGTAGGATATTGGAAGGAAAAGAGACCTTTCAGAGATTAATTCCTACCGTGAATGGAGTATATGTCCAATTCAGTGTTGTTTTTAAAACAAAGAAATTAAACACGCCCTTTAGGAAGTTATTAATTTGGTCCAAGATTTAGGAATCAAAATGCTAGAACAGTGCACTTAAAATCTTAAAACATCCAGTAACTATTCTAACTATTGAGTAATTCAATTCTTTTTTTAAATAATCAAATGCTAGAGTAATTTTGAGCAAAAAATTCACTCAAGTATGTTTCTAATGAGAGTCTGCTAGACATTATTAATCAAGAGGTTTTGAGAAAAAAAAATTATCCAAATATTCTACGAAATTAATTCAAATTCAAATAAAATTAACTAAAAATAATAATATAAACAAACACTCATAATGAATAAAGATATATAAAAAAATATTAAAGGTTGATTCTCACTCGGCTTTGAAGCTAAAGAAAAAAGAACCAATAAAAGCGGCCAAGGTAGTTTTACTCTAATATTTCTGGAATACTTGAGTTAAGCCTATTACTATACACTATCGAGATACTTGAATACTTTCACTCAATTGTGCTCATCACTAATTCCATTCTCAGAATAGATATTTAATTTTTGTGTAACATCAAAAATGGATATACAAAAAGTACTGTATTGACCCGAAAATAGGTCGCCCTCAAATATAAGCCGCACCATAAATTTGCAACTATTTTCATAAGAAAAAAAATACAGTTAAAATAAAATCACTTTATGTAAATCACTTAAAAAGGAAAACAATATTTATAGTTAAAATAAAATCACTGTTTACTAAACCATTGAAGAGGAAAAACAAAAATGGTATTTACAGTTAAATTTAAGATCATTTGTACGGAATAATAAATATTTAGTTGAATTAAGGATCACTTTCATATAAAAACAAATATTTACAGTAAAATGGTTTTCAATATGGTCTGCCATCTTATCACTTCCGAATTTAGTACACACGCCTAAACTATCTCACCAGAGAATAGCAGCTTCAATCAACATAATACAGTTAAATTTTTATAAGGCAAATAAAATCCACTTTGTTCGCTATAGTAGTAAAAATATATGCCAATAGAATGCATTGAACAAAATAATCTTGAAGGTTTATATCAAAGTTTTTCTGGGAAAAAAGTGTGACTTATTTTCGGGTCATTACGGTAAGTTTTCTAAATAATCATATACTAGGGCTATGCAAGCAGGACATACTCTTTCAATGTTGTTTGGGTTCAGGAGGTAGTCTAATATCTTATGGCAATAATGGGAAAGCGATAGTTTCCGGAATTAAATTGTACTTTGAAGAATTATAGAAAATGTATGATAATTAGTTTGTTTCATTTAATGTTGAAATATTGTATAAAATAAAGAGCACTAGGCATGTTATAATGCCTTTAAAAATATGATAAAATCGTATAAAATATTTATTTTTTAAACTATTGTAATGTGTTTATTTGAGATGAGTCAGATATACTTCTCGAATCCAAATCCACATTTTATTTTCGAATCTCAAATCTTGAATCTTAATCCTAGCAAATTGTTAGAAATTTTAATTATTTACAAATATACCTACATTATACAATATAGGCCTAAACTGTAAATTAAGATTTATTTCAATTTTAATCAACCCTAACCACCACTCACAAAATACAGGCTAAAATTCAGCAGAATTAAACAATATAGATTCATATTAGTTTAAACATCAAATCAATCAAAATTTGAGTGTCGTTTAGTTATTTTTAAAAGTGTCGATAGAATGAGTTAAGTTTCTAAAAAAAATGCGCGAAATAAACAAACAGATTAGGGCTAGTTACCTTTTGATCAACTTTAATTATTAATGAATAATAATAATTTATTTTAAATAGAAAGCAAAAATAAAAATAAAAGATTTTTTAAATATACTAAAACAACATGCTTAGCAATTAAATATATATTGGAAATAATGAACTCAATAATGCCTAAGTATGTATAATTATTATTATTTTCTTTTATATATAATATTTATCTTCACGTATTCTTGCAATATATCGATTTCTGAGAATACATTCTATTTAAGCCACGAACATATTTTCGACTCTTGCAATAAGTTCATTCCCATTTTATAAGGCAGGACTACATTTTAATATGTTTACAATTACTTCAATGGCATATTTTTTTAAAATAGTAATACAATTTAAATCCAATTTTAAAACAAATTATGAATTAGCAAGTTGTTATTTGATTTTTAAAACTCGATAGCACTTACTAAGTGATAAGATTCCCTGAATCGATTTTAGAAAAAAAATCGATATACAATACAAAGGCCGGTAAGTATAAATAACAGTTTTATCAGTGTCTAACTGTTGAGAAAATTTATTTTTCATGAAACCCAATAAAATATCTAACTTAAGGACTATATTATATAAATTGGGGTTATTTGCATAGTTGTAGATAATTAAAACAAGTTGGGTAGTAAGAATTAAATCATGTTTATTTAATCATCGCTCTGGCAAGTAAACATATACATCATGGCGGCTGACTTTGTATTGTATGTAATGTGTTCTTATTTCTGTTAAAAAAAGACATAACTTGTTTTATCTATTTCGAGTTTATTTGTAATTATTATAGTCTTGATTTTCAGTTTTTGAAGAGTTTCAATGTGTTCATTAAAATATTTACAAGATTGTTCATGAGCTGAAAGTTCCAGAAGTGAGCATGCGTTGAAATGTTTTGAGTCCAAGTTTCCCATAGAGGTGGGAGGGGAGGGTATTAGGCACGTTAGATTTTCTAGATCAAACAATTATTATTAAAAAGAAATGATTTTATTCATGCTTATCTCTTTTGTCTGACAAAATAATGACTACTGATTAAGTTGTGGTTTTCAAGTAGGCCTAACTTAGTAATTTTTTAATTTAAAATATGATGCTTTGTTTATTAGGTGAAAGAATCGACCATCGAAGATCATTTTCTTATAAGTTGCTTTAAAACTGTCATTTTTATTAATTCTTTTAATATATTTGACTACCTATCAACACTTTAAGCGCTTAAAGTTACATTTTTAAACTAAAAAGCCCACCGATAGCTATTAGTTCATCTCCCATCCACCTTAGCGCCCAAATTCCCGTTCTAGCCGTACTACATTATATACTGAATATAGAATGACTGCACTAACCAATAGACCAAGGAGAGTGACGTAAGTCACAACAAAGTAAAATTAATATTTATACAGTCCTATATGTTCATCAAATTTAATGAAAAGTTATTGTTTTCCATCTATTTAAAATTTGATACCATTTATAATCTTTTTTGTTGAAGTGTTTAGCTTTAGGCAGTACAAGAAATAACAATTTTAGTCCTTAAAAATGCCTTGAAAAGTCCTTAAATGTATGTTTCATATGTCTGTAAGAACCCTGGGGACTTTGCTATGTCCAATTCAGTGTTGTTTTTAAAACAAAGAAATTAAACACGCCCCTTAGGAAGTTATTAATTTGGTCCAAGATTTAGGAATCAAAATGCTAGAACAGTGCACTTAAAAACTTAAAACATCCAGTAACTATTCTAACTATTGATTATCTCAATTCTTTTTTTTAAATAATCAAATACTAGAGTAATTTTGAGCAAAAAATTCCCTCAAGTATGTTTCTAATGAGAGTCTGTTAGACATTATTACTCGATAGGTTTGTGAGAAAAAAAATTATCCAAATATTCTACGAAATTAATTCAAATTCAAATAAAATTAACTAAAAATAATAATATAAACAAACACTCAATAATGAATAAAGATATATAAAAAATTGATTCTCACTCGGCTTTGAAGCTAAAGAAAAAAGAACCAATAAAGGCGGCCCAGGTAGTTTTACTCTAATATTTCTGGAATTCTTGAGTTAAACCTATTACTATACACTATCGAGATACTTGAGTACTTTCACTCAATTGTGCTCATCACTGATTCCATCCTCAGAATGGATATTTAATTTTTGTGTAACATCAAAAATGGATATACAAAAAGTACTGTATTGACCCGAAAATAGGTCGCAATTGAATATAAGCCGCACCATAAATTTGCAACTATTTTCATAAGAAAAAAAAATACAGTTAAAATAAAATCACTTTATGTAAATTACTTAAAAAGGAAAAACAATATTTATAGTTAAAATCAAATCACTGTTTACTAAACCATTGAAGAGGAAAAACAAAAATGGTATTTACAGTTAAAATTAAGATCATTTGTACGGAATAATAAATATTTAGTTAAATTAGGATCACTTGCCTATAAAAACAAATATTCACAGTAAAATTGTTTTCAATATGGTCTTGGTTTAAATTAGGAGGGATAGCCAGCACACTTACCTAGGTGATACTGGAGTAGAAATTGTTTAGATATAGCACTAAAAAACAACATAAACACATTTTTAAGTACAAGCAATCACTGTCACAGACAGCTTCATCAGGTCAGGAGAGTAGACTGATGCTTTTGGTTGAACTGTAAGGTTGACTGTCTGCCATCTTATCACTTCTGAATTTAGTACACACGTCTAAACTATCTCACCAAAGAATAGCAGCTTCGATCAACATAATGCAGTTAAATTTTTATAAGGCAAATAAAATCCACTTTGTCTGCTAAAGTAGTAAAAATATATAACAATAGAATACATTGAATAAACTAATTTTGAAGGTTTATATCAAAGTTTTTCTGGGGAAAAAGTGTGACTTATTTTCGGGTAATTACGGTAAGTTTTCTAAATAATCATATACTAGGGATATGCAAGCAGGACATACTCTTTCAATGTTGTTTGGGTCCATGAGGTAGTCTAATATCTTGTGGCAATAATGGGAAAGCGATAGTTTCAGGAATTAAATTGTAATTTGAAGAATTATAGAAAATGTATGATAATTAGTTTATGTTTCATTTAATGTTGAAATATTGTATAAATTAAAGAGCACTAGGCATGTTATAATGCCACTAAAAATATGATAAAATTGTATAAAATATTTATTTTTTAAACTATTGTAATGTGTTTACAATAGCGATTGGTCAGATAAGCGATTGGTCAGATATACATCTCGAATCCGAATCTGCATTTTATTTTCGAATCTCAAATCTTGAATCTTAATCCTAGCAAATTGTTAGAAATTTTAATGATTTACAAATATGCCTATATTATACATTATAGGCCTAAGCTGTAAATTAAGATTTATTTCAATTTTAATAAACCCTAACCACCACTCGCAAAATACAGGCTAAACTCCAGCAGAATTAAACAATATAGACTCATATTAGTTTAAAAATCAAATCAATCAAAATTTGAGTGTCGTTTAGTTATTTTTAAAAGTGTTGATAGAATGAGTTAAGTTTCTAAAAAAAGTGCGAAATAAACAAACAGGTTAGGCCTAGTTACCTTTTGATCAACTTTAATCATCAAAGAAGAATAATAATTTATTTTAAATAGAAAGCAAAAATAAAAATACAAAGTTTTTTTTAAATATACTAAAACAACATGCTTAGCAATTAAATATATATTGGAAATAATGAACTCAATAATGCCTAAGTATGTATAAATTATTATTTTCTTTTATATATATTATTTATCTTCGCGTATTCTTGCGATATATCGATTTCTGAGAATACATTCTATTTAAAACACGAACATATTTTCGACTACTTGCAATAAGTTCATTCCCATTTTATAAGGCAGGACTATGTTTGAATATGTTTACAATTACTTCAATGGCATATTTTTTTAAATAGTAATACAATTTAAACCCAATTTTAAAATAAATTATGAATTAGCAAGTTGTTATTTGATTTTTAAAACTCGATAGCACCTGCTAAGTGATCAGATTACCTGAATCGATTTAAAAAAAAATCGATATACAATACAAAGGCCGGTAAGTATAAATAACAGTTTTATCAGTGTAACTGTTGAGAGTATTTATTTTTCATGAAACCCAATAAAATATCTAACTTAAGGACTGTATTATATAAATTGGGGTTAATTGCATAGTTGTAGATAATTAAAACAAGTTGGGTAGTAAGAATTAAATCATGTTTATTTAATCATCGCTCTGGCAAGTAAATATATACATCATGGCGGCTGACTTTGTATTGTATGTAATGTGTTCTTATTTCTGTTAAAAAAAGCCATAACTTGTTTTATCAATTTCGAGTTTATTTGTAATTATTATAGTTTTGATTTTCAGTTTTTGAAGAGTTTCAATGTGTTCATTAAAATATTTACAAGATTGTTCATGAGCCGAAAGTTTCAGAAGTGAACATGCGCTGAAATGTTTTGAGTTCAAGTTTCCTATAGAGGTGGGAGGGGAGGGTATTAAACATGTTAGATTTTCTAGATCAAACAATTATTATTAAAAAGAAAAGATTTTATTCATGCTCATCTCTTTTGTCTGACAAAATAATGACTACCGATTAAGTTGTGGTTTTCAAGTAGGCCTAACTTAGTAATTTTTTAATTCAAAATATTATGCTTTGTTTATTAGGTGAAAGATTCGACCATCGAATCCAGTAAAACACTGAATCCTTGAATAATTGTCAAGATTCGGTGGATTTGAGTGGCCCATCTATAGTTTACAAATATTTAAAAAAAATGTATTCCAAAGGGCATCTTTTCTGGAATGTTAAGTGCACTACTACCTCTTGCATAAGACCCCATGTGCCAATGTTTTAAATATATGTCAAAGTTTACTCATTAAATTTGTGCCTCTGTTATACAATTATATCATGATGCATGTTTAAAGTATTACCTCTCTTGCAGCATGGCGGATCTTGCACTGTGCACACTCGCGAGCAGCATAACAAGGTCGGTCCACATTGACACGGCGATGTCTCTTGCCACAATTGGTGCACCTGAACAAACACAATTATTACTTACCAACTTTGAATTCAAGTCAGTAACACATCATGTTTACTGTTTAAATATCTAAATAAGGGTGTTTGTTTGGCTACAACTATGGCAGACCTAACCTACATGCCTAATTACGCTGTTCCCTTACGAGGTAGGCAAGAACTCAGCATAAGACTAAAAAACAACTCTGTACTTAATCCAGCCCTGCTAGCTTTCTCCACACTAACCTATCCTTGCACACTCCCTTCACTTCAAAAACATCCATTCACAGAGTCATACAAGCTCTTTTATTCTTAAAACCCCCTAATGTTTCTTTTTTTCAAACATTCGTCTACAACACTTAGCCTCATCTTACATGATCTACCCCCTACTTTTGATCCACACCCTTTACCTTCATGTATTTCATATATTTTCTTCGTCACTTGATCCACTCTCATTCTCTCAACATGCCCAAACCAACGTTAGACGCTTCTTTCAAAAAGAACTATTGAATTCCCTTTGAAACCCACTTCTTTAGCATCCAATTATTAATTACTCTATCCTTACGAGTTTTTACACATACATTTCTTAGATATCTCATTCCAACCACATTCACCAATCTACAACACTTAGCCCCATCTTACATGATCTACCCCCTACTTTTGATCCACACCCTTTACCTTCATGTATTTTCTTCGTCACTTGATCCACTCTCATCCTCTCAACATGCCCAAACCAACGTTAGACGTTTCTTTCACAAATAACTATTGAATTCCCTTTGAAACCACACTTCTTTAGCATCCAATTATTAATTACTCTATCCTTACGAGTTTTTCCACATACATTTCTTAGATATCTCATTCCAACCACATTCACCTTTTTCTTGTGTCTCTGCTGACAAACCCACGCTTCACATCCATAAAACAATGTTGACGTTAACACACTTTTATATTCTGCATCTTTGCCTCTTTTGATACTACTTCTGTTTGGGGCTTGTATATTTGTTTATTGTTTTTATTTTGAATTATGTTTACAGTGTTGTTTTGGTGCCGTGGTTTTGTGATGCAAAAACTATAGAGTCCACTTCCTAACAAACAACTTCATTATTTGCAACAGTCCACATACGTCCATCTATTCAACTATTGCCCATATACAAACATCATTCACTCGTTCAAACAGTTTTCCGTTTATAATAAATTGATAAAGCATGTTCTGATCTATCCATATTAAAAACGATCACCTTAGTTTTGGAAGCATTTATACAAAGATCCATTCTGTCTGTCGCCACATTCACATGATTTAATGCATTCTGCAAGACATTTTCATTCTCAGGCATTAATATGGCACCATCAGCATATAACAGCACACTCACATTCACATAGTCCATTTGTACACCAACTGCGTCCTCACAAGTATCCCTCATATACTTGTCCATGAACACTAGTTTACAATAGTTTTACTCTATTTTCATATTCTTTGATCACTAATTACCTAAATGCATTACTAGCAAACAAAATGAACGACTATTAAAAAACATAATGTTTTGTACCTGATAGTGTTGGCTGCATACTCCATCTTCTGGTGCAGTTGAGAAAGCAGATCACTCAGCTCACTCCAGGCTTGCTCTACCTGTTGAGTCTCTGCCACGCGACGGTCATAAGCCTTGCGACGTTCCTAAGTAGCCCAACATGTTACTAACACTAACTACATGCTATAAGTCACCAATTAAAATACAAATATATTCAAATTTGGGTTTTTTTCCCCTTTGTATGCTTTGGTGCAAAGGTGGAAAAAATATGTATCTTGGGTCACCACAGCCGAGTTATTCTACCTCACTTATACTGGTTAAAGATAATACAATACACTTGCCTGGGTAAAGAGTTGTCTGCATAGTCTGTAAACTCAGTATCCTTATAGTACTTAACTACTCAATGGTCCTTATCAATTTTAATCTCATCTACATAGTCTGTATCTTTAATCACATTGACAATACCAACCAATTAGAAAGTCAGAGACATCCTCCAATAAAACATTTTGAAATTTAATAGCTAACAGCAAGCAGGAAATCAATAAAGGAACTGAAAACACAAACTTAAGAATCAGGACTCTGTACACAGAGTAATATATTAGTTAAAGTCAATCTCTTACGGTCAAGAACGCACCTTATGGATACAGAGTCTGTAAACAGGGCTTATGACTTAAAATTATAATCCAGCACACTTACACGAGTCTACTCCAGTAGAGATTATTTAAATAAGACACTAAAATATATACACATATTTTTAAGGACAAACTTTTACTGCAGCTTCTTCAGGTTGAAAGAGTGCAGTCTACTCTATTAACCTGAAGAAGCTGTCTGTGGCAGTGAAAGTTTGTCCTTAAAAATATGTTTTTTTTTAGTATTTTATAATAACAATGTCTATTCCAGTTTCATTCAGGTAAGTGTGTTGGCTATCTCTCCTAATTTAACCCATGGTTTAGCTTACTACTCTATTCCAAATAACCTATGGAAAAATGTAACCAAACGGTTATATTAAATTAAACATTGATAACAGGGAAAGGCCAGAAAGTTGTAGGCCTTTAAAGACCAACCTCTATCCATGCTGCCATGGTCCAGTCTGTGTTTTATTCTCTTCTGCTGAGGAAGGGGACTGATATACAAAGAAAAATTATATAATTATGTGTTGTGTTTTTAATTGTGAACTTTGAGGCCTAAAGTTCGTTCACGGTAGGAGTCTACCTATGAAAGGACTTTTTTCCCTACCAGAAATCTATTATATAGTAGGATATTGGTAAGAAAAAAGACCTACCGTGAATGAAGTATACAATGCTCTGGTGTGTACACCTTCTCATTCAATCAGCTTTTAAATATTAAATTTAAAACAGCTGTTTGACACAATTTTTCTTCTTTCTAGTAAGATTTAGAACGTGTGTGGATAACACATCTTTTTAAATATGTTAGTGTTTGTTCAGTCTCTGAACTGTATATATTTAATATTGTAAAATAGCCTCTGTGGAATAGTTTGTTTAATCTAGTTCATTTTGATTTAGTTCCCTATTTTTATTGGTTTGTATGTGTTCATTGTTCCTTGTTATTTGGTTCCCGCCGATTTTGAGTTTCCCTCCTTTTTTTGTGAGTGGAAAGGAGGGGGAAGGTAGGTCGTTGGTTGCTTTTTGAGTTCAGTTCAGTGTGGGACTCTGTTC
>CABFOW010001662.1:100058-127632 GCA_902141385.1 Timema californicum
AAGTAATACGAGCCCTTCTCAATATTTGCAATCTTTTAAGGTGGGAATTTTCTCACCAATACATAACCAAATCCATGTCTCGCTTTTTCTTCCAAACAAGCCTATTTCCGCACAGATAAAACATTCACAAAAGTTAATTTATTGTGATGAAGAATTACCTGTAAGGATCTTTCCCTTTGCAACCTAGTAGTCTTTTCATGGCCTCATCTCCAGTTGAAGGAAGAGCCATATTGGATTCCAGACCATCCTTGAATGTCACGTCCACTTCCTCAGGTGGCGTTTTGATGCCCGCTGCAACATTTTGACCAGATACAAAACTCGAGATGAGTTGAGTCCCCTAGTTTACATATATCATTTTTGAATCTTTATTTTGCCTATGAATCCTGAATCCAAACCTTATCAAACATAACATTAATTCTTTATTTTAGCACTGTATTTAATAACAGGATCACAATTTGGGAATTTATCCATTCCTAAGTTGGGCAAGAAAAACCCTTTCTTGGCAAGGGTTTGGGTGGGAAGTAAAGCCCATTCATTGTTTCAGCAGGTACTACTGGCTCAATCTCTATTGGAGACAGTCCTCTTCTTTGTTCTGTAGCAAACTTGGGGCGGGGGCGGTTTAAGGGGGTATTTTACTGCCTGTAGTTGGGAAAGTGCATATATCATTGTGATCTATCAACATTTAGTTCAGCAAGTGAGAGAGCTTGAAAGATTTTTAGAGAAGGACAGAGATAAATTCTACTCTATTATATTTTGGTGCAGAAATGAGGGGAGAAGGGATTAACTATTTTATTTGTATTACTCAATATTTGTTCAAAATTCTTTAATCCGATTCAATAAAAATAAATTCTATTTGCAAACCCCTATCTATATTATTATGTTTGTATGCTGATGTCATAGTATTTTATTATTTAAATTGCGTTTAATAATGTCCAAGCTTTTACGAATCTTGGCATATTCGTTTAGAAATCAATATATATTTTGAATCTAAAATCATTCTAAAGCGTCATTTTTATAATTTCTTTTTCCTGCCCTGATCCCAATATTTTGACTAATTTCCTGTCCCATTATAAAAAAAAAGTAATTCCCGTACATCCCTAATATGTACTAATTTCAATAAGTGTGTTAGGGATTAGGAAGGTTGAAATTAGGGAAAGTACACCCTTATTTTACGGCAAGGAAAAGTGGAAAATCATTTATTTAGTATGTAGTCGGCGAACCCATTATTTTACCAATCAAAATTTCTTATTTACCTTGAAATCCCAAATCTTAAATCTAAATCCAAAACTTGTAAAAAATTATGAACATAGGAAGAAATATAAATAAAAGAGGATAATCGAGAATAGAAATAGAAACACAATATTGACATTATTTATCATTATTATCCTTTCATTATAACATTCATACATTCAGTTAAGTGTTAAAGTACTGTTCTGGGGACTCCTTGTTAAGTTCATCCTTTAAGTGGATTTGATTCTGAACCACCAATATGAAGTATTTTATAATAAAGGAAAGTGATAAAACTAAAGAAAAAGGAAAAATAAACTATTAAGAGTAAATTTGATGAAGAAAGCCCACCTAGGGAAAGAGGAAAAATGTGGGAAGAGTCCAATGCACAAAGGTGACATCTTCTTCCTTTCCTTTCTTCTGTCTTCTATAGTAGAAGTAGTCACACACACATTTTAACACAAATATCATAATATTTCTTCATTGTTGCCTTTATCAAACACAAAGAAGAAGAAAGTACATAGTACACAAACAATGGAGTCCATTGTTTGTGTACTATGTACTTTCTTCATTGTTGCCTTTATCAAACACAAAGAAGAAGAAAGTACATAGTACACAAACAATGGAGTCCATTGTTTGTGTACTATGTACTTTCTTCTTCTTTGTGTTTGATAAAGGCAACAATGAAGAAATATTATGATATTTGTGTTAAAATGTGTGTGTGACTACTTCTACTATAGAAGACAGAAGAAAGGAAAGGAAGAAGATGTCACCTTTGTGCATTGGACTCTTCCCACATTTTTCCTCTTTCCCTAGGTGGGCTTTCTTCATCAAATTTACTCTTAATAGTTTATTTTTACTTTTTCTTTAGTTTTATCACTTCCCTTTATTATAAAATTATCTAGCCATTGGGCCACCTCATTTTTAAACACTATGAAGTATTTGAGCTCTAAAACAAATTTCAATTGAAATATTGTTTTTTTAAGGAATTTAAAATTGAAATCTCAGGCACGTTCCTTAAGATACTTTTAACAAATCTGCTTTTGATCTCAACAATTTTTTATAACTTCATTGTATGGTTAAAAAAACTTAATCTGAAGAAGCTATTTTTGACACTACTATATTTAAAAATAAGTGACAATTAAAATAAATATATAAAACACACACTTTACTTTTGTTAATCACTTAAATAAGGATGCAAAACTAGTTATATTATTCAAACTTAGGTTATGTCTTTAATCAAAATAATCGTTGATGGGAGAGAATTGGCTGGTTAGCTTGACCAGAGATTTGATCAAATAGGCATTTGGCAGTGATACCACTCCAACAACCTGAACTCCTGTTACTTTCTAGCCCTTCAGACAAGCCCTTCTCAGAGGGGCTTCAAGAAACCCGCCACCCACCGTTTCTTGGTCCTTAGCAGGGAAAGTTGACTCCCCCAATGTGACTACCAGCATAACTAGGGGAAGTCAAAAGTTCAGTCTTAGTGATAGCCATAGTGACCCATAGATTGGCCTAAGTTGCCCAGTGGGGACGTCGGGGAGGAGTTCTGACCAGCTATTCCCAGACGACTACCTACGCACATCAGACGTCCAGGTATGCACTAACAACCGCTTAGTGTGTGCCGGATGGGTGACTTTAAGGTCACCCCCTCCCAAAACAACCCCTCAGGGGTTTAGTCACCCATTCTGCCTTCTTGTTTGTGAGGCCATCCAGCATGAACGGCACTGCCCAGGGGCCACCACTAGGAGGCATCGTTCTAAGAGGATTTTAGAGAGGACAACTGGGGCAGGCTGGATGACCATACTCCCATTTGGGAGCACATCCGGACAAGTGCATGATGTCACGGGTGATTTGATCGACAATCATTTCCTAATTTTTAATGATGCAACTGAAAATGAGGTATGATATACTAATTGGAGATCAACTTACCCGGATCTCTGATCAAGCAACTGATTATTGTTTGTGGAACCAGCCCTAAATGTGTTTAAGTTTGATTCATTAAAATAGGAAACCTGCAGTAATATGATCACAAAAGAATTTTCTTAACGATACATTTTTAGGTTTAACAATTTAGTGGGAAAAATCATATTATACTTGAATTTTGTTACACAAAAATAAGGTATTAAAAAAAAGCTTGTGTAGCAAAATATACCAAACAATTTAAACAAATAAAGTTTGTAATCAAACCTGACTTTGATGTTTTGGTGCTTTGCATGGGCACTTTCAAATTTTATTGGCACCTTGCATCAGCCCTTAGACATTACGTAAGTGACATCTTGCATAAGCCCTTACACATTATGTTATTGACATCTTGCATCAGCCCTTACACATTATGATATTGGCAACTTTCATCAGCACTTAAAAGTTGTACAAAGTCTTACATTTGGAAGTTTTGCCCCAGCGCCAGAATTTCCACCAGCTGCCAATTTTCTTGGGACCAGAGGAGAACCCCAGGAAGTTGAATATCCTCCATTTGACCAGGACAGAGGCCACTTTTCTCCAACGATGGAGAGACCAAACACATACAGAGTCATACACAAAGCCAACCCTGCACACATAAACAAACACATTGCACTGCTCATAATAAATAAATGAATTTTGTATTGATGATGAAACAGTTGCATTTAATGTACATTTGGAAGTTGAGAATTGTGTTTAAACTTTGGTTTTGTATGTAAAGAGAACTCATAATACATAAATGTTTGGAAACATCCTAACTGATTATTTTTTCACCACCACATTTTACTACTTGTTCATGATGATATATGCAGATCCCTTTCAGTTGATTAAAAATATAAATTGGTGAAATAAGTATACAAATTTAAATTTAACCAAATTATCATGGATAATATGTAAAGGGTTTAACTTCAAAAATACCGCCCTTAGCTTAAAATTCCTACCATCCCACCTTAAAAAAGATATGAGGCATTTACGAATTAATTATGATTAAAGGTAACTTACAGATGTACAAAGAGACGAATGCTCATTCCTAGGACATCAGACAACAAGTGAAGAAACCAAAACATGATCTGAAGTCCCATTTCACCCCAGCGGGATAAGTGTTGCTTGAAAGGTCGGCACACTAATGCTACAAAACAAAAATCTATGTAAATAAAACATAGAGAATAAATTAATTGGTGCAGATCCCATGAATGTAGGGGGTACTCTCACCTTCCACCAAAAAACACATTAAATAAACACTTATGTCAACTGTCTTATTGGGGCCAATGGAAAGGTTATTAGTACTTTTTCTGCACTCAGTTCTTAAATGCCTTAGTAGACAAATTGAATAATATAACATAAACCCTGAGTTTATAAATGGTCCCCATTAGGATGGTCTTAAATTATTCAAGAGCTTTGAGAGCTTCGTTGAGTTTGGATCTGCGAGCTTGGGTTTTTTCTTTTGAGTCAAGTATTTCAAAACGCTCCCGAGTTCGAGTTGAGTATATTGTTAATTTTAAAATGTTAAAAGAGTTTATATTTGTTTATTTTAAAAGTAAAATAGTATATTAAATGTCACCAGTCAAAACAAACATAAAATGTAAAAATCGCATCCATAAATTGTGAGATCTTAAAATAAGAATGAAACTCATTTTAAAATAAAATACCTTTGAAAAAAGTTTAAAAAATGGACGTATTGGTTTTTAAATTATAAATAACCCTTTTAAAAAACATGATTTAAAATAAGAACACTCAAATAAAAAAATATAATCGAAAAGATGATTAAATGGTTTTAAAACTTATGTCTTAAAAAGACAATTAAACCATAAAAAAACGTTTATAAAATTTACATCTTAATGAGCTGATATTTTCCAAAAATATAGGCAAATATAAGAATCACATGCAGTTGGAAATTTAAAATTTTTTGTATTTCATTTATTAGTCCTTAATGTCTGTTTCAATTCCATTCCTCTATGCACAACTGTGCATATATCAAAAAATAATAATCCACCTTAACATTACTCCGTACAAACCATAGAATGAATTCACATAGAAAACCAAAATATCCATATTTTCAATGATCCCAAACAATCAAGAGATAAATATTAAACATGACATTTTATACATCAATTTTTAGTTTGAAGATAAAAATATGCATTATATTACTTTTATTAACTGTTAAATAAATGTATTTAAGTATTATTTTAGTGTGATGACAATAAAATCAAACTTTACAATTCAAATGTCTTTCTCTATATCAGTTAGTCAGTAGTGAATATAAATGATGGTTGTGGCTGTGTAGATATTCCTGCTATTGTAATTTAGGGATAAAATTAATAAACTAATTTTAGAAGCATAATGGATTCTTAAAGAATGTAGTTTACATAAACTATTACAAAAAAAAGTGTTTAAAAATACGAGAGTTTATTCAAAAGTTTAGAATGTCATATATTGTTATTACTTTATTTTGTGAACTTAAAAATACTTAAGAATATTTACTTTGAAATTGAAACAAACAAAGCAAATGTCAAAAAGTGAAAATAGGTTTCTTTAAAGAGATATGTGTACTTGAAACAAGTCTTTGTACTTTCAAATAGGATTTCTCACTTGTGAAAAAAGGATTAGCAAAAAGTAGGTGCTTATTTATCAATACATAGATCAGTATTTTGGTTTAAATCCTGACTTTGATCATATGCTTGAATCATTGTAAAAAAAATCAAACATGGTTAGGAATGAAATTCCCATTAAAAATACTTATATATATATATATATATTTTATGAAACAAGATTGTGTTTTCTTTTTGGGACAAGGTATTTCAGAACGAGCTATGCAACTTGAGCAAAAATTTAAGAAATTTGTCAAATTTGCATAGGATGTCATTTTTCAGTTTTACAATCCATGAAAATCTTTAAATGTGACATGTGTTTTCCTTTTCCAGGAGAGGAGATAGTTCTTCAACCCGGATTGGCCAGTGTTGTATCAAGTAGGATTGGACCCTCGAATCCTTAAGTATATTTGATATTCAAGGATCCAAGAAAATATTTGAGTGGAAACTCAAATCCTTAATTTATTTTATTATTTTATTCAATTTGAAATTAATTTTGTTTTAAAGCTTTAATACTGCTTATAGGTGGTACAGAAACTATTATAATTATAGAATAATATTAACAACCAGACCCAGACCAGTCCTTTATCACTTAATTGAATGTATAAATGTTATAATGATATGATTATAAGACATAATGTTAACATTTAGTTACTGTTTATATTACTCTACTATATTTATATTCCCTCTTATGTTCAATATTTTTCCAAGATTTGGATTCAAATTCGAGATTTTTTATTCAAAGATAAATTGGAGATTCGGATTTGTAAAATAGTGGATTTTACCCAACTCTACTATCAAACTTTATTGATAGTGAAAGTGGTCTGAAATACTAATATGAATTGTTTTAACAAGTTCAAGACCGTGTGAAGAGTATTCTTCAGGATTACTCAAAGAGAGGTGTGTGGGATGGCATGTGAGCCTGTATTGGTCTCCGCAGCCAAAGAGATATGTTCCAAGTCATCGAACTCATATCCTCAGAGATAAGGATAGGTTTTATTGAACTTGTCTTGCTGGCCACATGAACGGGCTCAAAACATTTTGATTGCCGTTATATATCTCTAATAGTGTTGAACAAATATTAAATTGTTCAAAAATAAAAATATAATCGAAACGATAATTAAATGGTTTCAACACTTATGTTTTAAAAAGACATTAAACCATAAAAAAAGTTTATAAAATTGACATTTTAATGAGCTAATATTTTCCAAAAATATGCCTCTATAACTTTATTTGCCAAATAGGCAAATATAAGAATTATATGCAGTTGGAAATTTAAAATGTTTTGTATTTCATTTATTAGTCCTTAATGTCAGTTTCAATTTCATTGCTCTATGCACAACTGTGCATATATCAAAAAATAATAATCCACCTTAACATTACTCCATACAAACCATAGAATGAATTCACATAGAAAACCAAGATATCCATACTTTCAATGATCCCAAACAATCAAGAGATAAATATTAAACATGACATTTTATACATCAATTTTTAGTTCGAAGTTAAAAATATGCATTATATTATTTCTATTAACTGTTAAATAAATGTATTTAAGTATTATTTTAGTGTGATGACTATGAAATCAAACTTTACAATTCAAATATCTTTATCTATATCAGTTAGTCGGTAGTGAATATAAATGATGGTCGTGGCTGTGTAGATATTCCTGCTATTGTAATTTAGCGATAAAATTAATAAACTAATTTTAGAAGAATAATGGATTCTTAAAGAATGTAGACTACGTAAACTATTACAAAAAAAAAAGTGTTTAAAAATACGAGAGTTTATTCAAAAGTTTAGAATGTCATATATTGTTATTACTTTATTTTGTGAACTTAAAAAATACTTAAGAATAATTACTTTGAAATTGAAAGAAACAAAGCAAATGTCAAAAAGTGAAAATAGGTTTCTTTAAAGAAATATGTGTACTTGAAACAAGTCTCTGTACTTTCAAATAGGATTTCTCACGTGTGAAAAAAGGATTTGCAAAAAGTAGGTGCTTATTTATCAATACATAGATTAGTATTTTGGTTTTAATCCCCGACTTTGATCATATGCTTGAATCATTGTAAAAAAAATCAAACATGGTTAGGAATGAAATTCCCATTAAAAAATACTTATATATATTATGAAACAAGATTGTATTTTCTTTTTGGGACAAGGATATTTCAAAATGAGCTATGCAACTTGAGCAAAAATTTAAGAAATTTGTCAAATTGGCATATGATGTCATTTTTCAGTTTTTCAATCTATGAAAATCTTTAAATGTGACATGTGTTTTCTTTTTCCAGGAGAGGAGATAGTTCTTCAACACGGATTGGCCAGTGTTGTATCAAGTAGGATTGGACCCTCGAATCCTTAAGTATATTTGATATTCAAGGATTCAAGAAAATATTTTAGTGGAAACTCGAATCCTTAATTTATTTTATTATTTTATTCAATTTGAAATTAATTTTGTTTTAAAACTAATACTGCTTATAGGTGGTACAGAAACTATTATAATTATAGAATAATATTAACAACCAGACCAAGACCAGTCATTTATCACTTTGTTGAATGTATAAATGTTATAATGATATGATTATAAGTCATAATGTTAACATTTAGTTACTGTTTACATTATTCTACTATATTTATATTTCCTCTTATGTTCAATATTTTCCCAAGATTTGGATTCAAATTCGAGATTTTTTATTCAAAGATAAATTGGAGATTCGGATTTGTAAACTAGTGGATTTGACCCAACTCTACTATCAAGCTTTATTGATAGTGAAAGTGGTCTGAAATACTAATATGAATTGTTCTAACAAGTTCAAGAGAGTGTGAAGAATATTCTTCAGGATTACTCAAAGAAAGGTGTGTGGGATGGCATGTGAGCCTGTATTGGGCTCCGCAGCCAAAGAGATGTGTTCCAAGTCATCAAACTCATATTCTCAGAGATAAGGACAGGTTTTCTTGAACTTGTCTTGCTGGCCACATGAACGGGCTCAAAACATTTTGATTGCCATTACAGTATATATCTCTAATAGTGTTGAAAAAATATTAAATTGTTAATCTTGTTTATCACTGTGTCTTAATCTGTTCAGGTTATACGCATATACAGTGGTGGTTGGTCCATATGAGCAATGAAAGCACTGCTTGCCTACTTTCAGAAAAATAATTATTTCATCAAAAAAATTAAAATAACTCAACTATTTTTAAAATCCCAAACATAATATATTTTGGCAGCCTTTTTGTTTAAGATTTTTTTATTTTTCAAGTGTGTCTGTGCTGTAACATTAGCAATACTAGCTAATGCTACAAGGTTACTACCCGCACCAAATAAACCAATACATATAGACATCCTGCAATTGTAACACTAGCAAGACTAGTTAGTTAACGTTTATACTACCCACTCCAAATAATGCTGATACTCATAGACATCCTGCAATATCAAAGCTTACAAAACTTACTATATCTAATGTATTATATTTGGAAGAAGGTATAGGAAAGGTGGAGAGAAGGTATAGGAAAGGTGGAGAGAAACATAGGAAAGGTGGATAGAAACATAGGAAAGGGGGACGAACACAATATGGCCTATACAATGAAAAGAAGAACACAGTTCACACTTTACACTGCTGCCAACGGACAAAGAGGTAATGGATGTCTCTTAAAGAAAATTGATCGTCACCGCCCAATCCCCCGACCTAGGTTTCATTCTATCGGAACTCATCAGGGAGGAGTGTGAAACGCGCAATGCAACTTCCTAAAAGAGAAAACCAAAAAACACAAAAGAGGAGAAGAAGGAAAGTGGAAAAGAATGATAGGACACATAGATAGGAACGTATGTGCTTTAATCACTCATTGTATCTTCTGGTGTAGCACAAGTTCCATGACCAACCTGTTCACACCAAAGTTAATGATGAAGAGAAGACAGTCAAGCGATGAACTATTGTTCAACAAGATATTTCAAGGGGTGGATCCAGCAATGCGCTGATTGCCCCTGCTGGACTACAAACGGGCCACTCACAATCTTAACAGTCAACCCACCAGGTGTCCAGAATACAAGATTTGATGTCATGCCAAGAATTAACTGCCAACTCTCCAGATGTCCGGTGTGCGTGACTTGTTGAACGTACCAAGATTCAACGGCCAACTCACCAGGTGTTCAGCCTACGTGACTTGAGCACGTGTTCACAACGTTGTATTTTTAATAGGAAAATATCCCACGTCTTTACCCATCAACTAGACCTATATAAAGAGGGATAATAAGCTATCATGAGAACTATTACCTCTGACGCTTCCATGAGAAGTCTTGTTCTGGACTTGAACATAATCAGCTAGCATGATGGACTATTACCTCCGACGCTTCCACAAGGAGTCCTGCGCTGGACATGAACCTAATCAGCTAGTATGATGGACTATTATATCCTAAACTTCCATGAAGAGTCCTGGTCTGGGCTTAGACATAATCTTTCCAGGATGAAAATATATAAACTTTAAATATTTTATTGATTATTTCAAATTTAAACGACCTTTAATGGGTTTGAGTGTTTTTAAACACTTAGATTATTTATGTGATTGAAATTGTTCTGTCTAGGTGTCTGTAATTTTTTACTAGAAGATTTATTTTTGAAAGTTAATTGGTTTTATGGAACACTTAATGTTTCCTTTTGCCGCTTGGGCAATAGGTCTTTTTGTAATTTCTAGAAATTTAAATAGGTAGCCAACTTTTAATTCTTTTTCTAGCTTGGAATATTTAGTTAAAATATAATTTTTTATTGCACTTGTGGTTACCAGTTATTGTTTTAACTTTAAAATTTGATAATGTTTCTTTTATAGGTAATATTTTGTAGACATATTTTCTTTGAAGAAATTATTAAAGTAATTCATTTTTGTTGGTTTATAAGTTATAAACTTAACATTTATTGATACGTTTAATGAGAAATTATAAGTATTCTAACTAATTTTGCTTTGTTTTCTATTATAATGTTAATTATTAACAAGTTGGAATCTTCTTGATTACTTCTAAGGTTGTGGAAGTAATAGTCTCACAGAGGTTTGAGTTATGTCGAGAATTCAAACATTTGTGTAGTTTGTAAATACCAGAATTGATATTTAAATTTAAATTTGTATAGTCTGAATTCACAATGGTGATTCAGGTTCGTTGTTAATCGTTTAAAAGAGGCTCTTTAAGCCTTTTATTATTATAGTAAGGTTTCAGAGGTTTAATGATCTAAACTATTTGATAAATGTCAGAAATGATATTTAAGTTTAAATTTAATTCTAAAATTTATATATGTTTTGTCTGAATTCACAATGGTGATTCAGGTGTGTTGTTAACTGTTTAAAAGAGGCTCTTTAAGCTTTTTATTATTATATTAATTTTTGATTTGTTATTGAATCTCTTCTAGACTAATTCATATAAATGAATAATTTATTTTGAGATTGTGAAATAAATTCTCAAATGTACTGTGCAAATGCAGTTTCTGCCGTTATTATATGTTTCTCAACACTCTTCAGTTTGCCTTGTGAGGCTATGTATTTTTTTGTTTACCTCTGTTGTTTTACCTTGAATAAATAATTCATATTTTTCTTAAACTTGCAAATTTTCCAACTTTTTGTTATAATAAATTCCCTATAGATTCCATCCACCCTCTTCCTAGCTATTGTGGCCTCTAACAGTTAGATGTGGAGGTGGAGAATGGTACAATGGGGTTGTCCTCTGTAAGGAGCCCACAATAGCGAGATAGCTTACTAAAAGCAATCTCAACCATGTCTTTATGACCTTCAAATGGCATGAGGGTTGAAAGGGAAGGAAAGAGGCCAAGGCGCTAGCGTGTCTTTTATGTCCCCTATACACTCAGTAGAGGTTGAATAAAAGCAAAGTTTAGACTGCCTCTCGCAGTCGTGGAATGAAAGAATCACTGTAAATATCCACCTAGTGCCCATTGTCAATGTTGGAGCATGCACAGTGTTAATTATACTTTAGTTGTGTTTACTGGCGGGTCTCGTACGGGTCATAATTTGTTTTATTAAGGTGTTAGTCTTTATATTTTATTTTATTTACCATATTCTTTATTTTAATTTAATATAAATTTATATTTTCAATATGTGTGTGGGTATAGAGGAATGTGTGGTTTGTAAATCATTATTGAAATCTTTTTCAACTTTTCAAGACTTTGCTTTAAAAGTGTGACTGTTTAAACTGATAGACCGACACCTGATCTTCTGCAACTTAGTAAGTCTTAATCCATAGATTTAAGTTAATTTATTTTTATGATTTTTTTTTCTCTACTCTCAAAATACAATACCTTAAAATTAGTTTATGATTTATAATTTTTTTGACTTAAAGAATGCTTCCAAGAATTTAATGCAAAAAAAATTTCAAGGGAGCTTGCCCAGCTCCCGAGCCCATTAACCGCCAGAGCACATATATAATTACTATAATGAAGTAGGCTAGAGATATATAAGGAACCATTTCAAAGGTAATCAATCTACCGACGTTTGCATGGAAGGAGAGTGGGAAACCATTTGGGGGGAAAAAAAATCTTTAATAGACCCAACCAGGATTCAAACACTGATCTGTCATCAGTAGGGTGCGGATTTTGCCCTAAATGCCTTTTTTATTCCTATGCTTTGAAAAGTAGGCTTTTGAAGTATAAGTTTATTTTCGATAATTGCGAAGCTAGTGTGATGACTTTTATAGTGCCTATAAATGCCTATTTCGGTGTTTAGTGACTATTTTACAAATGGGAGCCTAAAAGTGCCTTTTATTTATCTCTATCTTCCTCACGCCCTCTTTTTTCTTTCTAAATACTTGTGGCTGCCCCCCTCCCCCCTCCCTTCTACTACTTAGGTCACTCCACGTGGATACTCACGATAGGTAGTAAAAACCCGTGTCTAGCGGTCTGATAGGCTCAGAATGGTCAGATTGTCGACAAAGATTTTCTTTTAGCACACAGCAGTGTCAGTTCATTCAGTGGTGGTGTATATTACGCTGTTGTTAAATGTGCATATCTGTTCATTAATATTTCTTTGTATTGGACTCAGTGTAAATTATTTGTTATCGTTCAAACTAGGTTTCATTTCTTATTGAAGGATTTCAACGACAAAGTGGAAATATTTATCAAAGTGTAGCATAACTATCTGACAAAAAAATATCTTAGTTCTCTTGTTAGGTGATGCTTTGTTAATTTGTAGAATTCACATATATTATTGGATGAAAATTTCCATATATAATATTTAGGTAAAATACGAGATGAAGTATCACCTAGAACAACACAAAAATACTACAATACATATGAAGAATTCAAGAAATAACACAAGGTCAAAACCATTTTTTTCCCTAAAGTTAACGATGCAGATAAAACCCAAGAGCAATTTGCTGCTGACTTATGCTCTGCAATGGTAGCTGCAAGTATTCCTAGGAAGAAGCTGGAGAACCTGGATTTCAATGCTTTTCTCAACAAATATACCAACATGAAGATACCAGATTAATCAACCCTGAGGAAACACTACTTGCATTCAACCTATTTGTCCGTGTGTTTTTACAATAGTAGTTTTTTTTTCTTTTTGACATTAAAAATATTAACTGAAATGTATTGATTTAAAATATTTACAATAAACATTATTTTTATTTCGTTTAAGACAGTTGAGAAGATCTGAGAAAATATTGGAGAATCATACTTCTGGGCTTCTGTTGATGAAACCATTGGCATATGTAAAAAGCAATTTTGGAAATCTTCTTGGTGGGGCAGTCACAGTTTTAGAGGCGAGATATTGGCCTCTTATGAAAGATGTGAAGATAATGCGGGGAAATAGAAGAAAACCTTAATCAGCCTTCTGGTTAGGTTGGCATAACCATCGCCGACAAATTTAACAGAGTATTCCAGCGAGACTCTGGGTGGAAAGTGATGGCAATTATTGCGGACATCTTGGAATGACATCACTCCCAGAAGTCAAGCTTAGCTCAACTAAGATAGCTTGTCTGAAGTTTTGCCCGATGACTTCATGTTAAGTCGAGAAGTATCTCACACTCTAAAAACATTTTGTCGTACAACAGAACAAAATTTACATCTGAAAACCTTGAGAAGTATTTGGTAATTAACTCTAATAGTAATTAACTTGTGTTTATGGAAAGTATATGCTGGATTTTACAAATGAATAATAACAATTTTGAGTGCTTTGGTGCCTTTTTATTGCATTACTGTGCGTATTTTTTTTCTTTTCAATGCCTATTTACTGCCTTTTTTTACTTTATAATGCCTATTTATGTGTCTATTTTTTGAAATTTTTAGTGCCTATTTGCCTTCCTTTTTAAAAAATTTTTAGTGCCTATAAATCTGCCCCCTAGTCATCAGCAGGTCAGTCTAACACAAGAGTGACACCTTAGACCATTCAGCCAATGAAGTGGATAAATTGTGCATCTTTGATAACAAATTTTCCAGGTAGCTGTAATTTAACATAATAGGAATACTATTATTTATCTATAGGCTTAACTTACTTACTTTAAGGCATTAGGAACTTGAAAGTTCATTGCCACACTAAAAAAACACGCCCCCTATCTCTATCTTGAGCTAGCTCTAATTAATCCACCTTATTACACCCTATCTCTTATCTTGAGCTATCTCTAATTAACCCACCTTATTACACCCTCTCTCTACCTTGATCTAGCTCTAATTAATCCACCTTATTACACCCTATCTCTATCTTGAGCTATCTCTAATTAATCCACCTTATTACACCCTATCTCTTATCTTGAGCTATCTCTAATTAACCCACCTTATTACACCCTATCTCTATCTTGAGCTATCTCTAATTAATCCACCTTATTACACCCTATCTCTATCTTGAGCTAGCTCTAATTAATCCACCTTATTACACCCTATCTCTTATCTTGAGCTTTCTCTAATTAATCCACCTTATTACACCCTATCTCTACCTTGATCTAGCTCTAATTAATCCACCTTATTACACACTATCTCTATCTTGAGCTATAGTTCTAATTAGTCCACCTCATTACACCCTATTTCTACCTTGAGCTAGCTCTAACTAACATACCTTATTACACACTAGATCTACCTTGAGCTAGCTCTAATTAGTCCACTTCATTACATCCTATCTCTACCTTGAGCTAGCTCACCTGAATACACCCTTTCTCTATCTTGAACTAGCTCTAATTAGCATACCTTATTACACCCTAGATCTATCTTGAGCTAGCTCTAAATAGTCCATCTCATTACACCTTATCTCTTTCAGATCCATTATAATGTTATCTTCCCATCTAACTACTGTGATTTATTATCCTTTTGATTCTAATAAAGTTGTCATAAATTCATGTGATGGTAAACATTTTTCTCTCGCTTTTTTGACCACCTCTTAGTACCCATTTGGGGCCGATTCCTACATTAATTATTATAATGAAATAGGGATATGATATGTTGAATTTCAGAGGAAATGTACACACATATATGCATGTAGGGAGAGTAGGAAACCATTTAGGGGAACCACTTTTAGTACATCTGACCAAGATTTGAACCTCGATCTCCAGATTATTGATAATCCAGTCTAACACGAGAGTGACTGGCTAGACCATGCAATCATTTCTTTGGTCCAATTTTCTTGTAGGTGTGCTAGAATGCTAGGTGATTATCACAAATATATTAAGAGAATGAAGGCACCTCTTAGCTCACTGGGTTCTTCCCCCATCTACAACAAATACACACAGTCCCCAACAATCATAGCTGCTTCAGTTGGTCTCACCAATAGAAGAGTGGCATTCCTTCTTCTTGTTCCTGTAGGCCCTCTTGCCCTGACTCGGTGCTGCAGTCTGGGTGCCCGACACCGAACTACTCCGGACAGAGCTTGTTCTAACACTCGGTTTACCCTCAGTTTTAGCACCAGTGGAAGACGAGTTATTGGCACTTCCTAAAGAGAAATTAACCACAACATCTTTATATGTTTAGAAGGCAAAAATGTAGTATATTATATACATTTATAACAGTTGGAAATGTTGAAACAAATATAAATTTTGATCACATTAATTGGGAAGGTCAGTAAATGCTACAGCTCATTTGTTCAGCTGATTGTAAGAGAAACTTAACCTACAGCCAATAATTTTTCTGGGTAGCTAAGTAATGATTTAATGTGCCAAAATATCCACTGTCAAAGAGTATAAATAATAAAAATGAAGAAAAACTGTTATTCGCTCACCCTGAAGGGTAGCGAGCTAGCTTTGCTTAGTTCCCCTGTGGAGCAGCTTATAGCATAGGGGCATAGTGCAGCCAGTCGAGGTGTAATTGCTACAGTTCAAGGTAGACAGAGTGTACATAATATTTTATAGAAGTCAAAGAGCAGTGGCCTTCTTTTATATCAATATAAATTATATTAGCTGTGGTTTAATCTCAATAGATTGTATAACTGTGAGATAGGATATGTTTTATTTATCTAGTAATACATTTGACCAAAGTATTAAACACCTTAATCTAAGGGCTAAATTAGGAGAAAAGATAAGTAGGAAATGCACCTGTAGAGAGCAGTGAAAACCTTACTATGCAGCTCCTCAGGTTCAGAGCTACCCAAGTTACACCTAAGTGATGTTAATAAGAGCCTAACCTTTCTTCTCCTCAACAGTGACAGCACTCTTGCAGTTCTTTGCCCCCTTGAGGACAACATTCTTCTCGGCAGTCCCCTCCCAAGGAGTGCTACCCAAGTTGTTGTTTATGTGTATGGGTGGGCGCTTGGCAGCCGGCCCGCCAGTGCTGGGCCCCTTGGTCCCACCACCATGTGCCGGCACCTTGTGGTTGTTCAGAGTGCTGGTCCCCACGCTGTACCATTTATCATCTACACAAGAAATAAACCTCATGTGAACTCGTACAAGTATCTAGTAGCAAATAATACTGTTTTTATTTGCTCCGAGTCTTACCATTTATCCGGACTACATACATTAATTACTTTTCTGGAGTAGGGATGTAAAAAGTATAATTTAGAAGAAATATATCCACATTTTTACAGTGGGAGAGTGAGAAAACCTTTTTTAGGAATAACCACCCTTCAAGTTCGGACCTCATCCTCACTGTCCCAAGCAAACCAGAATGGATGCGCCTTACATTTAGTTTGCATGCCCACCGATGTGAGTGATTAGTAACCATCATCATATCATCACTGACAGACGGGCAGCCTAGAGCTAACTCTAATAAAACACTAAGAACTGATCTACCAATGGTATGACATGGAGTATTGCCAGGATAACTCAAGTTGGTTTAGATTGTGCTCGGTAAATTTTTGTTCTAATCATTTGGTAGAAAACTCGTTAGCCAGGTATCAGTGGAAATTTATTCCTATGTAATCACAGTCCCATTTTCATAGGAAGGGATACCTGGAAAAGTTGGATACTAGAACTAATTTCACATATCCATATGCCAGGTACTGTTAACTGCAAGTGTCACTTTTGATATATATTATCAATACACATGAAATAATAATAATAATAACACAGACATACTTCGATGGCCACACGATCTAAGGTGCTACTCATATAGTCTAAACTGTGGATGAGGAGGAGATCGAGGTTCAAATCTTGGTTGGGTGTAGGCTAAGGGGAGTTTTTCCCTAAAGATTTTCACAATCTCTCTCCATGCAAATGTGGGTATACTTCCTCTAAATATACCCTTCCTAAACCCTAATACCATTGGCAAAATTAGTGCATAGGCATAGTATGGGTAGTAAGATGCGGTGTTAAAAAAACAGTAATAGGAGCCTAACATAGTAAAATGTTGTTGTTATTATTATTATTATTATTATTATTATTATTATTATTATTATTAATAGCACCACATCTTACTACCCGTTCGGTTGTACGCACTTAGGCTAATCTGTAATGGTAGGATTATTGAGAGATGAAATGGAGGACCTATAGTTTAAAGTGAGATCCGAACCACGGTGAAGGCCTGGAATTCCACACATTCACAAGTTATGATTAATACACGTCTTGCCAGAGGTGAAGGAAGGGTTTGACAATCAGATAAACCCATGGCCGGACCGAGGATTGAACCCCAGACCTCCAGCACAGAAGTCTGACACCTTACCCATAGACCGCCAGGTCACCTGTAAAATGTTAGCTTGCCGCGAGAAAAAAAGTTTGCATTTTCTAAAAGACCCTTCCTATGAAAATTGGGCTCTATCCAAATAGTTTACTTATGCGGCGCCGCCTTGGCTCATGCCCTTGATAGCTGCATTGGCAATCACGTGACCAGGTGTAGAGCTGTCCGAATAGTCGCGAATGATACCTTTGCAGTCTTCTCAAGGCCTTGGTAATCATGGATACGGAAGGCTGCCAGTCATGCGCTGTTCTCACGGTGTCGGTTGCGGTGTTTGACTAGCAATTGTTTTAGTATTATCGTTTCGAGATAGAGCACTGACTTCCTTTTTCCGCCATTTTAAATACGGTTGTTGCCGTTCAAATAGTTTGATGCAGTCTTCGCTAGGGACAGCGCGAGATGTGTAAAATCATCAAGACTGCATCAAATCTAAAACTCAAGGGTCCAATTAGGGAAAAGCTATCACTGGTATAGTTTTAACAAGCTCTGCTTACTCTGCCAGCACTCCATGACACATCACACTAGTTTGTGTTTGCAAAGAGGAGTTTTAAACGAACATTAAATTCATATTTAGAATTATTTTGTGTGAAATTAAACTATATACAGGACCCTGATAATACGTAGGTATCCCCGCCCATCCACAGATGTAGATTATAGAATATGTATAATTTGCAGTGAAAGATTAAGGATTAAGGTGAGGCTAAGAGGGCAATGGTCCTGATCCCTGAACTTGAAGGGGCCCCTAAAAACAATACACTTTTGTTTTTACAATTATTTAATTTAAAACGTGCATAATGAGCATAACAGAACGCTGCCCAAGATATATTTACTTTCTAAGAGGGCTAGAAAAGTGTGAATAAGTGCTTGATCACAATCACAAAATAATTCAGATTCTTGAGGAGTGATTAGTGTCACATTGTGTTATATTTTCTCATTTAGGTAAAAAGTTTAAGGTGCAAGTTATTTAGCTTTGAGTGAAAACAAATATGTCTAAGAGAGGAGAATTATGAGAAAATGAGAACAACCCCAGTTGCACAATCAATCTAATATACACCCGATATCACCTCTGAGGGAATTGCAGTTATTATGGAGAAAAGATTTATCTTCACTCTCTCTCAGTTAATTTTACCAGATCTCCTCCCTTTCAGTTATGTAGGGGGATGGTGTGCTGGGTTAGAAAGGAGTTTTTGGCTACCACAAAGAAACAGCATTGCAAAAATTGTTTTATATTTAAGAGAATACACCACACAAAAACAAGAAAATGCCAACGCTGTTTCCCAATAATAGTCATGCAATTTCCTCAGAGATGATAGTGAGTGTAACTATCTAGAGATTAATTTATAGGTGTTATTTTATTAAATCCATTCGGAAAATACTTGTGCACACAATGCATAATATAGATCAAAATTTCAATATGTTACATTATGTATTTATTTTAGCAACGAGTCTTACATACCTCTACGGGTTATGCGAATTGGATTTAGAGGAACTGTGCCAGCATTTTCATGGAGGGAAAACAACCCTCAGTATACCCGACAAGGATTTAAACACTGATCTCCCATTCAATAGTAGGGATGTTAAAAAGTATTGATACTTTACTAATATGATGGAGGAAGAACAAATGACACTATTTCTCAATCCTCACTCATTTTCTGCAACTCTATCAATCTCTTAACTCATCATAATTCATAATTGTTCTTTCATATTTGTTCATCAATACAACCTGATGCCTGAATGGGCGATGGGACAAGTGGTGACCAGTCTACTACCCCTTCCTTTATCAATGAGCACACTCATCACAAACTAAACAAAATAAGCTTTTGATAGAGCTTGGTGGACTCAGTCAACTCAAGGGTGCCACAAGCAAACGTGACCCCTGTAGTTTCCTCTGAAGGAACTTACTAGCATTTGTCACAATTATATCATTGGTTTGGTACAATCTTCTCCTTTTCAAAGTGTTTGGAAATTTCAAAGAGTCTATTAGTTTTGGACTTATATTAAATTTGGTGCATGAAGAAAGACAGGTGGTGATTCAAGTTTAGTTTAAATTTAAGTATTTTATAATGGGCGTAACATTTCAGTGTTCAACTATGAATTAATTTGAATAAGCCTACATTGCTTTTGTTTTGTATTTAAGTGACTCACAATTTAAAAATTAACACGAAAATCAAAGTTGAGCAGAGGTGGAATAAAAAGAAACGTAGGTGGGGGTAAACAAGGGGAACTTTCTCCCTTTGGTAAATAATTTGCATTCCCCTCCTCCCGAATGGAAAAAAAATTGCCTCTCGCTAAATTTATTCATTCCCCTTTGATATTATCGAATACTAAGCTGAAAAATTGTTATGTATCAAACTCCAAATAGTTTCTAAAGGCATTCAATTTTCAAAACTTAGGCAGGGAAGGACAATTCTAAATAGTGACGAGAAGTGTTTAATTTAAAAAAAATACAGGTCAACATACAACTATACCTAATAACACTGTTCCCTTATGGGGTAGGCTAGAAACTGTGCGTCTAGCTCAAAAAACACGTGTGTATGTGATTCATAAACTCTCTCCACACTTCCCTAATTTTGCATTCTGCCTTTGCTTCAACAGCCATACTGCAAGTCATGCCTGCTCTTTTATTCTTAAGGCTCTCAATATCTCTATTTTTTCACAGATTCATCTACCACATTTAACTCCGCCTTTTTGCCTACAGGCATCCAATTTTCCAAAATTTGCTGAAAGAGGACCACTCTAAAAATCTTCTGGACACATTACATTAAAAAAAATCAATGTTAAGACTACTCCAAATAGCCTATATAAAAGGTATTTAATTTTCCAAAATATTCCAGACAAAGAATATTATTAGTAGCTAGAGGGACATTCAAATTTCAAATAATTTCTGGATAAGGACCACTCCAAAGAGCTTATAGAGAAGTCTACCTTAAAATAATAATTCAGATGAGGGCCACCCCATACATCTTCTAGTAGTATCTTATTTTCAAACATTCACCCAGGGTCCAAAGGCTAGGGGATAAATGCTTCTTTTTATTTTCTAAGCTACTTTACTCCCAGAAAACTAACGTTTCGGCGCCAATGAAGTTGAGTAAACAAGAGAGGTGGTCCCATTCTCTGACCCTGGTACTGGGCCCAACTAGAACCTTCTATTTTGTCACTCTACAGAGCTCTTCTAACCTCAGACGTGAGCCAGATTTGGCTCTTCAAGATCATTATTATATGCTGAAAACTCCTCTTTTGAACTCGCTTCGTGTGCGTCGTTGTCAGTTAGTTTTAATCTTTGAGTTAACCTCCTCTTATTTTTAAGTGTAACAATATTTTTGTCTTGTGTTAAAAAATGTGACAAATAGTAACCATTATTTCTCAATTTCCTAGCCTATTTTAAGTTTCCATTAGGTAGCAATTTCTATTATCCCGCCAACAAAATTATTACTTCAGTATAATTGAAAATGAATCTTCTCAGAGTTTGCTAAAGTGCACAAATAGTCAAACAAAGATAGAGTATTTAGAATACTAAACAAGAAGAAATACACAAGTGCAATGGCCAGTGCTCAACTTAAAAAAAATGTTATTACAAAATAAGTATGCAGTGCAACATTATTTTGTACTTAAGATCTACATCAAAATGTTTATTGAAGATCTACCTAGTAGGTCTCTAACAAAATTAATTTGTGATTTTAGTTTTTAATCTGACACAAATAGTACATAATAATGTAAGTAGCATTGTACCTGTGAAATTAGATCTTCCTACCAATAAAAACTACGAATATACACACATAAATAAATGGGAACACATGCGGAATTAGTTTTGAAACAAACCACCCAATTCCCAGATACCTTGGTGTTTACAAGATGTACTTTATTTATCAGTGGGCCTACTGGAATTATTATGATGAATCATGCTGACAATCCCATAGCAAACATTTCATATACTGACTTGCTATTATTGATTGAAATGTTCTTATCAGATATAAAACCCAACATAAAGATACTGTACCCAAATGAAGATAATAAATGAACATACATGAATGCATTGAAAACTAAACAAAACACTACATTATGTAAATAGAGAATATATAAGGTTGGCAGTGAAGAGGTGACTAGACACAATCAACCAGTTTTTAATAGCTCTGTAGTTCGTATGCAGCAACATTATTCTGCAAGAATGTCATAAGTTCATATTTACACAACCAGGTGGTTAAATATTACACATGAGAATTATGTAGTGAATATAAACATCAATTCATTTTGCACAACTGTTTTTACTGGAAAATTAAACAGTTAGAGACTCCTCAAGTTTGGTTCATATTGCCATATATGGTTTAGGCCTACATTATTTGGTAATAGTAGCTAACTATGTATTTATAAGACATTTATTCACCATTCTGTTTGTGTTAAGGCACATGTTAATATTGTTTGTGTTGACCCCATAACTCAAGAATGGTGTGTAACAGTGGGGCCAATACAGGGTAAAATTAGCCTATAACACTTCTTACAAAGTAACACCAGTTTTGTTTGCTTTTATATGATTAATAAAAATAAAACTGGGGATTCTAGGAATAAAATATCTTATGAAGTTTGATGGGTGCAAACTTTGGAGTCGTTTTCCTGTCTAGAAGTATTATTTGAATATTATTATTCATTCAACAAGCCTCATATTTGTGACAGGCACAAAAGGAAAGAAATATATACTGGAGTGGTGTGAATGAAATCTGTTTTTTTCTCTACATGATATGGGATGCAGGAAAATACTGCCCATACATGTAATTCTCATACAAAGTCATGGCCATACTTGTGACCTGGTTGCCACAACAATGGCACTAGAACATCAAACCACGTTGTATATATGGAGAGTGACCCAAAGTCGCTCTCGTTAATGACCAAGTTAACTGGAGTGGTGTGAATGAAATCTGTTTTTTCTCTACATGATATGGGATGCAGGAAAATACTGCCCATACATGTAATTCTCATACAAAGTCATGCCCATACTTGTGACCTGGTTGCCACA
The DNA here is from genome assembly GCA_902141385.1 of Timema californicum. NCBI lineage: Eukaryota > Metazoa > Arthropoda > Insecta > Phasmatodea > Timematidae > Timema > Timema californicum. The sequence goes on from CABFOW010001662.1 coordinate 122,927, forward strand.
ACAATGGCACTAGAACATCAAACCACGTTGTTTATATGGAGTGAGACCCAAAGTCGCTCTCGTTAACGACCAAGTTGCTGTCACTAGGCAGTAGTTGCATGGTAGGCCACCCTCAATTAAAACAAGGCTTTGCAGGCCGGAGACCTGGTTGCCAACTTCTAGCCAGGCTGACAAATAGAAGTAGTCTTGAATTAAATTATATGTATACTGAGCTTGGTCTAAATCATTTGAAATTATTTTATTGTTTAAATATTGACCTAGACTACTTCCAACTCACTTTACAATAACCATGTTCAAATTTGAAACTTTTTTTATTATTGCAACTATTTTATAATGTCCTAACAATTATTTATTTAGTTTTAGGCCTAGCTAAATCCTTTTTGCTGCCATTTGATTTAATTTTTTTCTTTACCAAAGTGTCTTACTACCCAACCGGGTTAAATGCTTATGGTATTCGACTTTTTACATACTTGTAAACACATTTGGAAGTTGTGCAAGAAAATAATAATATAATAATTATATTGATCAACTACTAAGATATCATGTGAATGTAAGTAACCCTTATATTAAGTTTGGCTGAAATTGGTTGAAAATTTAAAAATTGTTTTACCTCAAGTTTTTGGCAATATCGGCTCAAGGTTGATATCCTAAAGAAGTATTACAGTACCAATACTGTGTGTACTATTCAATACCAGGGCTTCATTAAAATAAAATTGTGGAAAATAAATTCAAATAATTATTATATAGGTAAAACATTAATTAGGGTATTAAAAGGTCAATCAAGGCCGAACAAATAAAATAATCTAAAATAAAAAGTTAATTTTCCAATTGTAATAGGATTTGTCTAAGACGTCTAGTGATAATGTAAGAAAATTGTTAAAACAAAGACATGATTACAAGAATGCTTTTAGTTAGCTCAGTTAACTATTCCTTTTCGAGTGTTAATTCACGTAGGTAGGAACAACTAATTACTACTATAATCATTTTAAAATAGTTTTTGATAACTGCCAAAATACAGTCAGTTGCGTTACATGGGTGTAGGTGCCTATTATTCAAAGTCAAAGAATAATCTTAGGGCTTTGCCAATGTTACTTTGAAAAAAAAAGTCCCTAAACAATGGATTGAAAATCCTGAAGAGAATAGTTGCTAAGGTCATTTTTTTTTAAATATACATTTTTAAAAGTGTAGTTAATACAGTTGCAATTTCATAAAACTAAAACATTCCCCAATAAAATCTTTCAGTTTAATAAATCAGTAGCAATAAAGTCCTGGCACTGAGAATGTTTTTCTAATCTTCCTAACACAAAAGGGTAGGTTTGAATTTTGGCCGAGTGTTCTGAGGATGTTTTCCTATATGGTTTTCCCCTCTCCCTTCACACGAATGTATGTACACTTGACCCTCTAAAATACAACCGTCCTCATCCTTAACACATTTGCGTAATTAGTACATAAACGAAAAACACTACCGAGAAGTAAAACAATGTGATAAAAAAAACTATATGACTCTAAAAATAACTTCTAACGACTGATAGTTTTATCCTATACAGGCCCACAGTAGGCTCCCAATATCATCTAGTAGTTAGGTCCTAATAGCAAATAATGCGAGGAGGCCTATTCAAAATTACAATTTCATAAAATAGGTATGCAATATGCATGCAGTGAAATTCTATAGAAACGACACTTCAAACATACTCTCTTCAAATACATGCAGAGTGAGGCTTTCATTTTTCAGAAATAATGTTTGTTTTGAGTCTTAAGCTTATTTGTCATAGAATTTGTTTTGCTAATATATAAGCCTCCACCCATTCATTGGTTGTACATGATCAAATTTCAACAAACAACATTTTTAACTACCCAAATATATTGGCTAAGAGGCGAGACTTTGAAGGTGTCAATATCTTACCTGAAGATCTTAAACTACAAAGTGTTACAGTGTGTTATCGAAAGATGGCTACTCATCAAAACAAATATAAGAAAAGTCTCTTTTGAAAATAAGTGCCATTTTGAAATTTAATTTCAGTCGATGAAAATGAAGTATGAGGAAGCCTATCCCTGTGAGGCTTTAAATGGTTTGAATAAGAATGTATTTCTAGTTGTAAGGCATGCTAACCAGACACTATCTTTAGTCTTTCATGGTAAAATAATGTAATAAGAACAACACACTTTTGATTAATTTATTGATAACTATAAACTATAGACAAATATTAATGTTGCTTTATTGTTTCCCAATTACCCTCTCCATGTGCCATTCTCTATGAAGTGGAAAATTTTTACCCTCTTTCAAATTTTATAGAAAATTTAAGTTTATACATTAACATAATTGCATTATTTTAAAGTTTAATACATATAACCTAGTTCCTGAACAAAATTTAAAACAAAGATTCCTTTTTAAATGGCACTTCCCCTTGATGTCCCCAACCACCTTTTCCCACATATATCTTTAAATAAATACAATACTGGTTTTTTATTCCAAAAATTGGATTGTAGGTGATCAGTAAAGAGTTGTTATTAATAATATTTAGTAATATTTAGCACCGCATCTTACTACCCGTTCGGGTTATATGCTTTAAGTACTAATTACTCTAATGGATTGGGAATTGAGAAGGCTGAATTAGAGAAAGTGAACTCGCATTTGCGTGGAGGAAGAGTGGAAAATCATTTAGGAAAAACCACTCCCAGTTCACCCGACCGAGATTCGAGCCTCGATCTCCCCGTCATCAGCAGTCAGCTCAACACGACAAGCACGTTAGCCAACTACGCCACCGAGGCGGGTAAGAGTTGTTATTGAATTATTTTTAAAAATTTCTTAATTCAATGGCAAATGTTTTACACATAAATGCCACTTAGGCCTAGATTCTGAATTTTGGTTTGAGCATTGTTCTCTGATCATTTTTATAGCACTGCATCTTACTACCCATTCGGGTTATAGGTCTTGTACTAATGTGTTAAGTATTAGGAAGGTTGAATTTAGAGGTTGTGAGTCCACGTTTGCATGGAGGGAGAATATAATACCATTTTGGAAAAACCATTCTCAGTACCACACCCGACCGGGATTAAAACTGTGTCCCCTCATCTTTGGCAGTCTGGTCTAATGTGAGAGTAGTGCCCGTAGACCATGCTGCCACCAAAGCAAGTATAATTTTATTTTATTTAACAATGCAATAAAAGGCTGTACTGGTATTGAAAATAATCCAGGCGGTTTTTAGCTTAGGGGGAGTAGTGTGTTGGTTATTCTGAAATAATTTTTTGTTAGTGTAATGAATGTTGTGAGTTAAAATAACTACAGTATATAATAAGGAGTTTTACTCAAGAATATTTTTACGCCACATCATTACTCTGGTTTACTTAATGAAACCTCCATTTAAGCTATAATCCATTCACGGTAGATAATTACTCTCTGAAAGGTCTTTTTTCCTACCAATATCCTACTATATAATATATTGCTGGTAGGGAAAAAGGCTTTTCAAAAATCAATTTCCACCGTGAACAGACTTTAAACTTAAACTATCAAAGATATATGACGTACATGCCAATTTGAAAGATTGTGTTCTTGCCATGTGCTCATTAATCAGCATTCCCTGGCAACAATTATTATTGATTATATATACTATGTTATTTAGTATGTAGCCTATAACATAAAAAAATTAATGCAAAAGTTTTATGCCAGGATCACAATCAACCTAACGTTCATTTAACATTCACTTAACGTAACATAAAGAAACCATGTGTGATCAGGGTTCACATAACTTAATGTAACAACTCGAGAAAAACACAGACAGTGAATTTGGACTATTTGAAAATAAATTGTTCAATAAAATTAAATTCAAACATTTATGGTTGATTAAACTAAAACTACTTGCATTAGAAGCTAATAGAAAATACAAAAATAAAGTTTAACAAGAGGCTACAACATTTTAGAGTTAGCAATACATGGACAAACTAAAGATTGTCTAGGTAGAATACATGGTACTTAATTATCATAAAAATTCTCCTGGAATACTCTAAGTTAAGGGACCGTTGAGTTAACTGCATCCGGATGGCATCTATTTGAAAACCTGAGGTAAACCTTTGATGCTATGTGAAAGTTAAGTGAACGTTACGGTTTAAGATGATTGTGATCCCAATAGTCCTATTAATTTTGTTTTAGTAAAAACTCCATGGAGTCAGTCTGCAATCGAGCCATGCCGACTGAGCGGCCACAGTCTGTTAGTGACAATACTGTTTTAATTTCTTAGGATATTAAATTCAAAATATTCCTATTAATGTTGTGGAGAAAGACTCCATTTTTCAACCCACATAGAAATAAGTAGTTTTAACATGAAAGGTCTATTATCTCCAACTGGGGATTAAATAATTGTTAATGGCCTAGACTGCAATGAAGTCGCAATAGTGAAATAATTATTAAAGAAGCATAAGCAGTCTCATTCATAGCGAGAATGATGCCTTACCCCATGTGAAGACCAAAGTGTAAGGTGTCAGACTTCTATGCTGGCGGCCGGGGTTCAATCCTCGGTCCCAGCAAAGATTTATCTGATTACCAAACCCTTCCTTCACCTCTGACAAGACATCTTGTGAATGTGAGGAATGCCAGGTCTCCACCGTGGTTCGGATTCCACGTTAAACTGTAGGTCCTTCATTTCATCTCACAATCACCCTACCATTACACATTAGCGTAAGTGCGTATAACCCGAACGGGTAGTAAGACG
>CABFOW010001663.1:0-31894 GCA_902141385.1 Timema californicum
CTTTTTTCAATAGTTTTTTGTGCGACATCTAGTGACTGTTCCGAGACCGAGAGCACCCCAGTGGAACAGGATTAGGTGCGGTCTTGTACCAAGAAGTAGAAGGACACCTAAAGATTATCTCCTATGCTAGCGCGAAGCTATCACCCGCGGAACGCCGATATCTCAACAATGAGCAAAAATTCCTCGCCATAATATGGGCAATCAAAAGGTATCAGATATACTTAGACAAACCGTTCCCATTAAGAACGGATGCGAAATGCCTGACTAGGCTAAACAATATGAAGGACGTCAAATCCAAACTAACACGTTGGTCTCTGTTTCTACAAGAGTATAACTTCACGCTTTAACACCGACCAGGGAAGAAGAACGAACTACCAGACGCTCTATCAATAAACCCAGGAAAAGAGGCCACGGAAGACAACACAAGAGAATGGAACCGGATGATGCCCCCTGAAGCCCCTCTCTCACACCCCGAGCCACTCCGCCTCCTAAACCTACCGTCCACCCCGACACTACCCGAGAAGGTCATCAAGGCCAAACATGCAGACCCCTACGTCCAGAAACAACTAAGACGGTTTGAAGAAATTACAAGGATTCCCGTAGACCAGCGGTCCAGACAAGAAAGGCTCCATGCAGCCAGATTCGCTCGGCAAGATGGCGCATTGTTGTATAGAGATAATCCAGATCAATCAATGAAGATTGTAGCCCCACCAGAAGTGAGAGAAGAGATTATGAAATACGTCCACGACCACGACCACGCAGAGGCGGGCCACCCTGGAGAAAAGAATACTTTCCAGAATCACAGAAAACAATACCCCTGGAAGGGAGTAACCAGAGGCTTACGAAATAACGTCCGAGATTGCCATACATGTGCCACGATGAAGACTTCAGGAAGAACGACGAAGACGCCATGGAAGGCCAGGAAGCCTACTTCACCATTGAAAGAAGAGGTCGCACTAGACCTCATGGGGCCATACCCCAGATCAACCAAAGGGAAGCGATTTCTCTTAGCTATTACCGACATTTTCTCTCGATGGACGGAAGCCTTTCCCCTCTCTAAATCCAACGTCCCTCAAATCTAAGAATCTTGGAACAAGAAATCATCCCCAAATGGGGATACCCCGCAGCACTTCTTACATACAATGGTATGCAATTCCGCTCGTCTGCTTGGAAGAAGATCTGCCAAGCCTGGAAAACCAAAAGGTAGACAACCGCAGCGTACCACCCAAGGGAGAATCCAGTAGAACGGAGAAATCAAGAGCTAAAGGTGGGGATTCGCACGAGTCTCCAAGGAAAAGATCATCGCCAATGGGACAAATCCCTTCCCCAAATCCTCTTCCATCTTTGAAACAGAAGAAACGAAGCCACCGGGTTCGCCCCCAGTGAACTTCTCTTCGGGTAACTAATCAAACGGCCCGAAGACTGGGCTTCAGAGGAACTCGAGAAGGCACCTACCCCAGAAGATGCCGAGCGACGCCAACAATGGGTACAAAGACTACTGTCCCAACACAAGGAAGCGATACTTAGGGAAACTGACCGCAGCTGAAAGGGACCCCCTGCCCATAGGAACCAGTGTCCTTATGAGGAACCACCCACTGTCCAACGCAGCCGAAGGAGTCCACGCCGGATTTTGCCCCAAGTGAACAGGGCCCTACACCATTCGAAGGCAGTGTGGACAACACATGTACCAGCTTATACTAGACGCAAACCCGCAAGCAGACGAGATCAAGGCACACCGAGACCAACTTCAACTGAGACCTTCGAGCAGGCCGCAGGATGAAGAAGAGCAAGCTTAGATCGAAACAAAGTGTTCGCAGAGAAGTGCCCGGGTTCAGAAAAAGTGTTCGAAGTTACCACGAGTGAACTTATGTCTCGGAACGGGTCAACTTTACAAGGGGGAATTGTTGTGCGACATTTATTGGCCGTTCCGAGACCGAGAGCACCCCTTGGAAGGGAGGCGGAGTGATCTAGCGGCAAGCGCACACACCACGCCACCCCTATCCCCATTCCCCTCGAGCCCCCTCCCTTTGCGCGGTCCACTAGACGGGTCACGATCCTCCCCGAGAAACCCAGCGCACCAGTCCGCTAGTTATAAACGAGCTAAGAGATCGCGCCAAGACAAAGGGATCGATTAAGCCAAAGACCTTACTAAAAAAAGAACAATAAAAAACCATTCAAAAATAATGTAGTAGCTTTAGTAAGAGTAATTATAAGAGGGTTAATATATACATGTTAGCATAAATTTAGAGAATAAGACTAAGGAGGGTTGGGCCCAACCTCCCCCAGCTGATGAATATTTTCAATGTATGGAGATAAGGGAAAAATAGAAATAAACAGCATCAGATCAGATCTCATCCCAACCCTCTCGGGGCTTTGGGAAGCCATCTATTGGCCTGGTTTCATTTTTTTGAAAACTACCCTTCCGNGGAAGCCATCTATTGGCCTGGTTTCATTTTTTTGAAAACTACCCTTCCGATCTTCCTTGCGCTCAGAACCATTCGGCCTGCCAACTCCTTCTTCCCCACCTGTTCAGCGCTCAGAACCAAATCCTTCTCGACTTTCCGCTCTCTCCTAAAGCCAGGGTGGAACATTACCATATTTTTAAAGTCCTTCTCACCCCTGCCCCATTCCAATATCCATCCGCCTCACCCCCCAAAGTTCTTCCGCAACTCGCCTATCAGTTACGTACGACCCCTCTCTGGCCCAAGAATGACGCATATCAAATGCCTCTCAAGTAAAAAACTACAGCAGCGACCTCTCGACCTGGGCCTGGACGACGCACCTCCCGATTCCCCGAACCAAAAAACAAGCGTAGAAAAACAACTTGGAACAATTCTAAGCTTGCTTCACATGAACAGCATGACCTGGGGTGTAAAAACCCTATCTCATTGACCAATATTTTATGGGTGAGCCTCTAGACATTGGGAAGGTCATTAGAGCCTCCCCAGCTTGCCTTGCTGTTTTCAAGCAGCTAGTCCTGGGTTTCCTATTGTGCTAAGTAGAACCTTTTGGAAGAATTACTTAAAACACAGTATTCTTGGAATATGAACCAATATTTGTTATAAAATTAATAATTCATTACATGTATATTTATTAACAATTTAAACATGAGTATTTACACAGTTATCACAGACAGCATTGAATTTAAATCAAACTAGTCCATACCATTCACAAACACTAGCGAGGACATGGGCTAGAATCCCTGTCAAAGTATAATTTTTCTGAGTTAACTTAAGATATAATTATTTCCAATAAATTGGGACTTTTTATTTAGTTTATATATTACAGCATAAATTTATAGAAATAAATGTTCTTCCATTTATTTTAAAAAAAATAGCCCTTTCTTTTTGGTTTTTTCAATGACATAGTTTTTACGGTCGCTACTTGCTAATTATTTAAATACACGGTATAAGGCGGCTATAATTAAAATAAGTGCACCACAATTTGTTTTTACAAAAGATATAAAAATCAAAGTGAAAACAAGAATTTGTTTTAGATGATATAGGCTGTTAAAATATTGCAAATGTCTTAAAAAATGTAATGAGTCACAAAACGATGGCCAAAGTTGGCGAAAAATTGAAATTTTTTAAACTGTATTTCAATTAAATTGAATTTACTCATTGTACGCCTATTTCATTTTACAAATACTGTTTATTTTATTTTTTAAACCATACTAACATGAACATTGTATTCTAAGATCTAAAGAAAAATCTAAGTTAAATAAAGCTTTGTAAATCATGTATCCACATAACATTATTAATTTATTATATTATTATAAGATATCTAGAACTAAGTTTTTCTTTTTTATTGTTTGGTTCAGCGCACAGGCTATTAACAGCTTATTCTTATTTAGTAGAGATGAGGAAGGTGGCTAGGAGGAAGTGAGCCCGTATTTGCGTGGAATGAAGATGGGGAAAACCAGAGAGATAAACCACTTGTGGAAAACCATCTTCAGTTCATGCGGCCGTTATTTGAACCTTGACCTCCCCAATACATACAATCCTGAATTGTATTAATTTAATTGCGGTGCCACTTGTCTGATAAATGGCAGCAGCAGAAACTCTCCTTAACTCATTACGTGCTTACTAGAGAGCAGCACTATCCCTACGATAATATATAAAAACATATAAATACCTATTCGTGTTTCTTTTAAAAGAATTATATAAGGGTACCTTACAAATGATTGATTTTTAAAAATAATTATAATCTAGTTTAAAATTGGTACATGGGGATGCATTTCCTAAAATAAATTAATATTTTGAATAATTTGAAAAATTTAATATTTTGGATCCCGAAATTTCATGAAAATGTGTTTACGCCTGGAAGGTTAAGTTTTGTTCGGTTGGGTTCGTTTATAATATTAAAAATTATAGCTATTGCCTATTAAATACTTTGGTGCCATGTTGTGACATTCTTTGAATATAAATTTTATAAATAATAACGTTCTTCTGTGATTGATGAGAGTTTTGTTGATCTGTTTAATTTATTTTACAATATTAATTTTGTTATCATTGGAGATTTGTTTAGCTTATATATGTAGCGATGGCAAAAAATATTGTAACATGATTAGTGTCTAACAGCGGAACCGGCGCGCTCTAGTTGTTTACCCTGGCTGAGCTCCTTGTTCTCTCTGTCTCCCTCCTTGTCTAACAGTGGGACCAGCGTGCTCTTGTTGTTTACCTTGGCTGCTCTCCTTGTTCTCTCTGTCTCCCTCCTTGTTCTCTCTGTCTCCCTCCTTGTCTAACAGTGGGACCAGCGCGCTCTCGTTGTTTACCCTGGCTGCTCTCCTTGTTCTCTCTGTCTCCCTCCTTGTCTAACAGTGGGACCAGCGTGCTCTTGTTGTTTACCCTGGCTGCTCTCCTTGTTCTCTCTGTCTCCCTTCTTGTCTAACAGTGGGACCAGCGTGCTCTTGTTGTTTACCCTGGCTGAGCTCCTTGTTCTCTCTGTCTCCCTCCTTGTCTAACAGCGGGACCAGCGACCATCTCACTTGGATTAGGGATTAGAGGGACGGGGGGAGGACGGAGACACGTCTGGAAGGGTCTGGGTCCTTTTAATTTTGGACTAGTATTCTAGAAGTGGAGGATTCCAGACCCTTAGTTGACACCACCCCTATATATACACGGTCAGCGACAGCCAGGTGTGCTTAGTTCTTGGTTCTCAACCAGTGAGACCGAGAGTGGACCAGCGAGTCTAGTGTTGATGTGACGAGTGTTGGTATAGTGTGTCTGACGCAGGGACCACTGGCGGTGTGCCGTGAGTGTACAGTTTAGGAAACTGATATTTGGATATTTAAATAGTTATTCAGAATTTTTATCAACAACGTTATTTAGTGTAATTCTAGTTTATGTGGTTTCATTTTTTTATATACAAACAATTGCCTATATTACGTGAGTTGTTTATTTATAATTACTCAAGTGTAATTCTATTTCATGTGTTTTCATTTGTTTATTCATCTAAAGACCATTACTGGTATTTATTAACACAGTGAACTGCTTAGTTATCATTGATTCAGCGCAATTTTATTTATTATATTTTCATTTGTTTATTAATTTACAGACTATTACTTTGATTACCTAATTTTTGAATTGTTTAGTTGTATATTTAATTTTATGAATTTTTTTTGAGTGATTTTTTTAATAATCAAAACCTTGTATATTCCGTGGGCATTTTCATTCGAGCTTAATCAGCAACATACCCCAATATCCCTAAAAGAACTCGTGGTTCACACGTTCACGTGTGAACGGCCCGTGACACTCCCAGGTCACGCGCGCCCTAATACAATATAAAACTTTTTATATGATGACAAAGAAAAACAAGGAATCCTACTCTCTCTTTATACCTACCATTGTAGAAATAAACACAAGTCCTTAACTTATTTGTTTACTGGTACATAATCATTTTTAACCATAATCTCAAGAATTCCCTTCAAATCGCAAGAAATTTTTTGTTATTTAACAGTTAAAAGCAAAGATATTTATTTTTTAACACTGACCTCCCTCTCGTTTCACTTCAGTTGGATAAGTGGTTAGGCATTTCTACCTATAGTAGACCTAATGGGTATAAATTCACATTGTCTGAACATATAGCTGTTGCGGAGAGTGGTAAATTATAATGGCGCTAGCTATCACACCTGATTTCTAGTACAAGCATTGTCGTGTGATAGTAGTTTTATGCTGTAAATTTGTCATAAACTCATAATATAGTATTTAAATATAGAATCGCCAACAAGATGATACTAGGGCTATATATATATATATATCATTGTGTATAGAACAAACACTTTATACACAGGTATATTATGTAATGTTTGTAAATATAAGTCTAATAATTTAAAATCCAAGTTTATATTTTAAAGTAATAAGACGATTAGTGAAAAAAATCTTTTTATATTAAAATAGAGATAGTGCTGCTCTCTAGTAAGCACAGAATGAGTTAAGGAAAGTCTTTGCTGCAGCCATCTATCACGATTAAATGGATGCAAATCAGAATGGATACAATCCAGGATTTTGTGGATATTATGAGAATGGATACAAATCAGACTTTTCATTTGTGGTGCTTGTTTAAGAAAATGTCTGAATTGAGACCATTATGAATGGATACAATTGAGGATTTTGTGGATATTATGAGAATTGATACAAATCAGACTTCTTATTTGTGGCGCTTCTTTAAGAAATGTCTGAATGGATACAATTCAGTCGTCTTGGTATTACGCGTACAGAGGATGGCCCGTGATGTGGGCTGGGGTGTGGAGAGGGAGTGGATTGGGGGAGGGGGGGAGTCCTTGATTATTCTTGAATTATCGCACTGCTCTTGAAGTTTCATTCTTTTCTAGCATTTGAAGTTGTCGATGTCCTGACGCTTTGTTTATTACGAGCGGAGCCGCGGGAAAATGTTAGTTTGTAAATAAAAAGGTATTGTTTATGTTTGTTATTTCAAATAACATATAGTTTGTTGATATGATAGAAATGAATAAATTAAATGTTTGTACATTTAAACAAATTTTATGTTTAATACTTCCTTATTTTTATAAAATTGTGGTTATATCAAGTAAAATCTACAAAAATAAATAAAATTAATAACAATAAATAAACAAAACAAATTAAACTTTTACAGTGAATATAATTAGAGTTCTCATATAAATTTTAACATATTCAAGCTTTATTTTTATCACCTTTTTTACTACTTGTTCTGGTTATATTGCAAGCTTATGTTCTAATTTCACTAATGAGTTATAGGAGTTTATAGGAGTTGTACACTCATTTGCTCGGAGGAAGAGTGGAAAACCATTTTGGAAAATCTACCAGAGATTGGAACCCCGATCTCCATGTCATCAGCAGTCTAGACTAAAACGAGAGCGATGCCTTAGACCATGCGACCACCACATAAGGTTAACCCATCCCTCTTACATTATAAACATCCTTAGTGTATCGGTGAGTTATCTTAATAAAAAAACTTACCACAAACTATAAGTAGCTTTTTAATAACTTAAGAAGATAATTTTAAAGTTTTCTAATAATTGTTAACCTCACTGTTAAGAGCCTATTTACAATATCATCGTAGCATTTTAATGAAATCAAATGGTTGATTATGATAATAACAATAAAAATGCGTTAATGTAATACTCAAAATGTGATTGTTTTTTCTACAGCTTACAGGCGAATATTTTGCGCAGATGCTGTCTTATTTGATACTCATTCAAACAGATTTTAAAGATCGGATAACATAGGGGATAATTTCAAAATGTTGTATACAAAAATCAGAATACTTGTACCCAAAGTGATGCCTTAATAAATTATGGTCGACCTCGGTTTAAAAATGGGAGTCCTAAGAAATTTAAATTTAAAATAATCTAACTTGAAGTTTTGTAAATTTCTTATTAAAATACCTTTAAAAGCTAAAGATGTGGATGAGATATGCTAGCATTTTTTCTCCTGTGAATACCGACTAAAGTAGAAGCCATAATCCAACGGCTCATAGAACAGGTGTCTAAGCTAACCAAGAAAGTAGGCTAGGTCTAGGTACGACAGGTGAGCTCTACCTTTCAACCACCTGCGCCTGCCTGTCTTACAAAGGAATCTCCGATAATAAATCATGGCCATACACTAGAGATAGTCTTTGATGCTACTGGTGGGGAAACAACTTAGGTAAAATTAACAACAAGCCTTGTAAGATATTATAATTTTTACCAAATTAATAGTGAGATGTAATTTTACAATTTGATCTTATAAACAAGAACTATAATATTTCAACTAATGTTGTTCATGAAGACAGCAATGTTTATGTTATCAATTTAAATACAAAATAAAGGTAATATTAAATTAATATAGTAAAATGATCAAAATTATAGATTGTTTAATACAATATTCAAGGCTTGACTTCTTAATTCTTGGCGGTTCGAGAAAGGATCTTGTATTACCAACCAGATTCCTTGGAAATTAAAGAAGAATGCGCTGTGGATAACATCATTACGGTATGCTATTTATTTGAGGCGCTCAGCACGCACTTTATGAACTGACTGTATCAAAACATGAGACTTTCTATGAGCGAGAGCGAAAGGCCATAGCAATTTTGCCGGAAAAGGTATTTTCACATACTTAGCATGGTTCTTTTGGGTATCAAACTCGAAATACGACCGACAGATTTACTGCCCCACCGAAGGAAGTTGTGCTACGGATTATTATAGCTCAAGAAAAATTCGTTGACCTCAGCTGGGTTTGAACATATGAACATCGGGTCCTGAGGCGAACACTTTACCACAAGACTACCGAAGTGGACCTGTGTCAACGTCGAAACAAAGGCCGTCCCGCTAAGACAAAATACGTTTCACCAGTGATAGCTTAGAATAAAATATATATTATTGTCAGAAAACTACCATAAACGTAGTTTTGTACCAAAATTTCTAGCATCTACTTCTACTTTATAAATTAGAAAACTTAACATTTCAATTTCACAATAGATTTATTTAGTAGACATAGAAAATGGTTACATTTTACAAGTTTAACAAATAGGCAGAAAATGATAGCGTATTAATTCTCTTCTCAAGTTAAATATCCTTGAGTGATTACTTGATTACTGGCAGTGACCTGGGCAACACAGTGACCAGTCAAGAGGCAGTGGAATTTCTAAAAGGAGAGTAATATAAGAATTAGTTAAAGCAAATATAGAACAAGTTTACAGTATAACATTTACACAGTCTCACTCGACAAGGTTTAGTGTTACTAATACAGTTGGATAGTAGGCTGGTGGATCCAGCTGGATGATGGCTAAGGGCCAGAAGTCATTAAAGTACTAAGGCAGGACATTTTCCCTATACGGTACTACCATGCATTCAATAGTACATCAACCTAATTTTGAACAATCACCAAATTTGAGAACTTATTTACTGGGTAAAACAAAATATAATTTGCGCGGACCCCACTATGACAAACAGTCACTTTCCACGGGTTGCGCACCCAAACTAATACCTATAATGAACATTGACTGCTTAGTCAAACCTCTATGATTTACAACTGCACTGCGTAAGGCAGAAGAAAGAAACAGACTTCCTGGCGATAACCATCAATAACAAAGTACTGATGCACATGACGTTTAGGGTGTCATGAACTATATTACCTTTTAAAGATTTATAGGAACTTGTGATTTAGTGTACATTTACCACACTAAAATTCACATTTTCCAAGTGAGAGGCACGGACGTTAGGACCGTGTCCAAAAATACAATAATGCACTCAGCATTTGACTTTATGAGTCATTTAAATTTTACATGTCCATCGGACTAAAAGGCGAAATATAGCCAAGGTACTTCTAGCATAACGAAGTTAGCTAGTTTTGAATAAGCTACTTGGTCTAATAAAATAGAACAAAAATAATAATGCACTCAGCAATTGACTTTAAGAGTCCTTAACATTTGACTTGTCAATCAGACAGACAGGTGAAATACTTCTAGCGTTAGCTAGTTCTGAAGATGAAACAAATCTAATAAAGAGAAACATTTCTCTTGCAAAATTAAAAAGCCTTCCAAAAACTATTTACAACATATTAAATAAATAAAGTATCTTCCTACTTCATGCTTGTGGCTAAACGACCCGGCTGGATACTGATACCCTGGTTAAGTTGTCCTGGTGTCCAGCTCGTTGATCCCGACGATAGATTCAGCGCCGTCGATGCTAGGGCGGTGAATCCGTCGCCACAAACTCCATGGTCCTTCTTGGTGTTTTCCTCGCCGGCAGCGCTTCGTCCTAGTTCCTGAGCTGATACAAGGTGTTGTGCATAAACGTGCTCGAGGCGCTTACCCTTATATAGCGCCAAATCAGATATGAACATGAAAAGGGATAACGGAGAATGAATCACGAAGCAGAGGTAAAATAAGGGAGAACGAAAGATAGGGCAAAGAGAAGGGGTTTTTTAGAAAAAAGATGAGCTTCTTCAGTCGACCACCAGAGGCGCATGGTCGAGCTGCGCGGTGGCACAGTGCGTCTTTCACTTTGGTCCTTTCTTCTCAACTGCGTGAGCCGAGGTTGAACCACGTGGAGCAGCCATTATAGAAATTCTGTTTTGTGAAATGAGATCTGACGGCATCTGTCCTTGGGTGAGTTTTATACACATATATTCTGTATTATAATGTATCAGTATTAATTTGGTTATTTGATTTTCACAGTTTGTTTTACGAGAAGACATGATATAGAAGTATATTATTTAAATTATTTTAACAGCCACGTGGTTAGTTGTAAGTTTTGGGTAGTTTTCTTTTAAATAACTAGGGCCCATATTCACAAATCTTATTCTTCATAATAATAATCTAATCTTCATAACTTTAATAAGATTAGTCTTGCTTTTTTTGTGATATCTAGAACCGCAATTATAAAAATGTAAATTAATTTTTTACTAATCCACGTGTTTTTTGAATGTAGGCCAATACGCCGTTTTGTATTAGAGTACAACTTTGAGGTAGTTTATCTTTTAATATCTCTATATAGCCCCAACGTGGCACCCAATTACACGAATATTGATAAATAGTTAGATTTTTCCGTTGTAGGTGATCAATCAACCTGATTGACACGCTACAGTTTAAGTAAATATTATTGTTGTCATTAAATGCCAATCCACGCACTTGTAAGCTCTACGACCTACCCACATTATGGGAGTATGGGGGGGGGGAACTGCTTTTACCGAGATCACAAACAAAATAGGTCGATATTTATACCACCTCGTTTTACTACCTGTTCAAGTTATACGCATAAGTGGTAAATTATTATAATGGGGTAGGGATGAGAGAGAGGAAGGATTTTATAGGTAATCTACTAGCATTTGCATGGAAGGAGAATGGGAAACCATTTAGGATAAAAACCTCCTCAGTGGACCCAACCGGGATTGGAGCCTTGATCTCCCTGCCATCGTCATCAGAAGGCCAGTCCAACAAGAGGGATGTCTAGACCATTGTGGCACTGTAGCGGCTTTTAGATATTGAATCTCTCTCAAAGCGAGTTGTAAAACATAAATTGGGTTGAAGGTGTTGGTAATTTTATAAATCACACATTTTATAAGCATGAAGTACCTGGCTTTGCCCGGGAGAAATAGTTTGGGGTGAAAGTAGTAAAAAGAGCAAAAGGGATAAAAAGTAAATCCATTCAATTTTTTTAAAATAAAGGGTTAATAAAAACAGCTAGAAAGGATTATTAGGGTACAAAGAGTAAAAATGATAGTAAGATAAAAGTGGGCAAAAAGGGGTGAAAAAGTGCAAAATGGGCAAAACGTGTTAAAAGGCATATATAATCATTATTTTAGCTTTTTTTTTACCAATTTCAAGTCACCTCTTATATCCCGATTACTTTTTTTTAACCCTTTTTGGACTATTTGCCCTTTTTAACCTTTGAACCCTTTTGTCACATTTTACCCTTTCTACCACGAGTTGAATTTATCATTTTAGCAAAAACCCTCTTATCGGATGCTAGCTCAAAGGAACCTCCCTGCCGCGTTTAAAGATTCCAGAGGTTTAGGAGATTCAGTGATGGTCAATAAGTCAGGATTTTCGTCTCTACTATTTATATATAATATAGGAAGATAATCAAACTTACTAACAAAACATTTACCACCCGAGTCCTAAATGCCAGTCTCTTTGTGAGACGATCACGTGTAGACTTGCCAGCAGGCCTTTTTTAAACAAGTTTTGTCCGTATTCTTTTTTCAAGTCAAAAAATATGCTATCGGTTTTTTCCGGTGTGACAATTTTATTTTACATTACTATGTTAGGATTACCAGATTTTCAAAACAAACCAAATTGGACAGTTCGATCTTTTCCTGTCTTAAAAAAAGGACACAAACGAGGCACACGTAATTCGCTGCCAGCTCGTGTTTCTGTATCTTCGAGTGCTCGCAATACGACCTTCTTGGTGAAATGAGAAAACTGAGCGCCGCAATACATTGCACCTTGACTGCTGTGGCATCTTACTTTAACAAGGGGATACTCTTATTTTAGATTCCTACTGGAACTTCACTTTCTTTTCGGCATCATGTAAGGAATGATGTATCACTTCTATCAACTAATACTTCACAAGTAGAACAAAGAAACCAGCATACCATGCAACAATTTACCTCTCGGAGCAAACAAAGCCCACCATTTTTAGCGCTTGTTCTCTAGTTTAAACTGCTGATGGCGCAGTGCTACCACACGAAGCAGCACTAATCAGACTGTCCAATTTTGACTTATCGCAGAGAGAGTGCGTTCACAATAGTTGGTAATCATCTCAGCGTGCATATATTTGACATCGGAATATAATTATGAAGCTTATTTCACTCTTCATTAGCAGATCCTTTCGCGAATTTGACATTCAAAACGTTCGAAGGTTCTAGAACTACTGCGGTCATGTCACAATTTTTAAAAAAAGGTACAAAAAGGGACAATTTAGCGTCCCGTTCAAGTTTCATGGGGACAACTGGGCCACAGTAAAAACAAAAAAGAACGATCCCGTTTAAAGCGGGGCGTCTGGTCCCCGTAAACTGTGTACCATGTCGTATTGTATCGTCAGCAACACAAGTTCATTAGTGTTTAACCTATTCAGTCAAAAGCTCGCCCTTCACAGAAATTCCTTATCTGTGGGCCTATCCCCGAGATGTTTCGAGTTGATTCCATTGCGAGATTGGTCGTTCACGTGACACAATCTCGAAACTTTTTCTATTTAGCTATTCTTGAAAAAAATTTCGTTACGGATTGAGATTTTTTCATTCGGATAGATCTCACTGCGGTTCTACCTCTCGGAATCGTCAATATCGCAACAGATAGTTCGAAAATATGTGTTGTTGGACAAAATGTAAAATGGCGTAAACATAGCCTTACTATTTGATAATAAGAGAACTTGAAGAATTTGAAAATGAATTTAATAGAATGCCACGTATATTTCGTGAACGCGAAGACGCTTTTGAGCTGAGTGATAAGAAATTTATTAATTTGTTCAGGCTTAATAAACGGTTTTATTCAAATAGAAAGGCATTCCATCCATATGCTGTATGTTATTTAATTTTGGCTTTTTATGTACCTATTAAAGTTATTAAGATATATCATACATGATGTAATAAGTTATACTAGTAATAGCTTTTTATTTAATCATTTAGCGAAACAAAGAAACATACATAAAGTGTAATCTGCTTTTGCTCTTTGCTTATTCTCTTCCAATCCAATTTTATTTAGACTTTATCGAGCTAACCTTAACCAACAAAAAATAAAACCGAGATAAAACGAAGATGTCGAAGACAACATTTTTGTTATTCTATTGTTTAAATGGCTGAAGGGTGCGTTCACACAGCTATAAAGTAAATCTCAAATCACAATTTTTGACACCGGAAGTTCGGAATTTTTCGCTTAATACGAAATTAGAAGACTCAACACGAATTGCGAGATTATTAACTCAGGAATGGCTACTTTACGGATATGAAATTACGAGTTCGAGTTGAACATGGCGAGATTCACCGCAGTAAGATAAACTCGCAACATCTCCGGGATAGGCCCACTGGAGTCTAACCCGGGTCAGTGGTCGCATGGTCTATGGAGTCACTCTCGCAATAGACTGGACTACCGTTGAGAGGAAGATCAGTGTGTGCTGCCCCCCCTTACCCGCCCCCCCCCCAAAGTGCTACCCACCCACCTTCTACGTGATACTCTCAATTTTACCTTCATTGGCCCTACTCCTTAGTGTAAATCTGTGGATAGCCCGAACGGGCAGTGATATACAATGAACACATATCAAAAATAGTTAAATACACGTTATATGAGAGAACGTTATATTATGTAAGCAACCTCAAGCAAAGCCATATTTTACCATTTTGACTAGTTTAGGAAATACGTTATCAATCCGTCGTTATGAATACGTTTTTTTCTAGGAAGTTAACCAATATATGCAAAGCTTGGATGCAAAATGATTAAAGAAGACTTAAAATTATTTTATAATTCTGAAATAAGATATTTAGAGCATTATTTTATTATTTTGAGACAAATACGATTTATGAACATCTCTCCAATATTTGTGTTGTAGATGGTTTATGCCAAAAGTATGACCATTTTGCTGACGTAGTCTAAGGTTTAAATCTAAAAGAAAAACTTGACTTAAACATGAACCAGCTTTTTAAATAGCTACGAGTATCATTAAATTGAAATAATTAGGAAACCACATTTCAAATACAAACGTTTTCAAAATGGTGATTTTTTTTAATCTTCGCCCAAAACATCAGTATTTTGCGAAAGAATTTCCTGTGTGAAAAACACTAAATAGCGTGTTAATAGAAACCAATATTCGGTTGAAATAGATAAATGTGACCTTATAATTTAATTCAAATTTTGAATGGTTGTTTTGATTTCACGGAAAAAATAAAAAACGACAATCTGTTACTAAAATCTGTTTAAAGAAAAATATAATTTAAAAACAAATAGATAATAATTCTATAATGTAAGCAAATTTTTCCCTGTTTTATTGTTTTATTTTACTAAGACAATATTAAATAAAAAAAAGTAAACCATAGAAACGAGTTTAGTCCCTTTTTAAACTCTTATGATGATTTTTATAAGTCATTTGGGTTATACCTTTATCTACTAATAACGCTGAGGATTTTAGGGGCTAGGAATGTTATATTTATATAAAGTATACCCGCATTTTCGTGGGTGGAGAGTGGTAATCCCTTTTGGAACCCTCCTCCCCACTCAATAGGCCTACACCCAACCGAGATTCGAGCCTCGATCTCCTCGTCATTGCAGTCTAGTCCACTGTGAGAGTAGCGCGTTGGAGCACGCGGAGACCGAAGCTGATGTTTACAATAAGTTGTCACTTCAATGTAAAACCCAAGCGCATTCACTTGTCAATATACGACTTGAACCCTCATGGGTCACCTAGTGGCAAGATATTCTAATCTAGATGTTCCTTAGTCACACCTATCCTGACAAATGTTGTTTCTACGGATAATATTGGCTTATATCCTTATCAAGTCACTGATCAAGTGTGTTTAGTGTTATGCGCAAAATTAATTAAGTTTTTTAATCTGGTGTAAATTTAAGGAGTTGTTCGGAAAACAAACGTAAAAAAGAACAAAATAAATTTTAATGTTCACCAACAAATATTTCCTAAACTCTTAGGGTCACTTAAATTTAAATTATAAGATTCTTTTTGTATATATATCTTAGGCTTAGGCCACCAAGTTTTGTCGACTGGACATTCCTGGTCCTTTACTGGCAGGGGCAGATACAACCGTCTCACGAGGTCGGGGCGGTTACTTCAGCCAAACAAGATGGTAGGATGATCATGGAGACGATAATGGATCAAGCAGAGGCTTTAAACCTAACTTAAGACTAATTAACAAGGCCATGAAGCCATAGGAACAATTATCCTTAGGGGAAAATACCTATTGTACCACCGGGAATCGAATCTGGGCCCTTTATAAAAGTGGCCAGAAATTCTGACCCTTAGACAAAGAGGCCAGCATCCATACGCTTCACTCTTAAGCTATGTTATATTACCAGGAATTCCACGATGCCATCAAGATGTATCTGATGTATCTGACAGTTACAAACGATAACATATTCTAATGTCAAAGAACATGATCGGAAGCGGTCACGTAAAGTAATATTACAACTCTTACATAATATTGACCTCCTTTTAACCATACATGAACTTGATGAATCACATATACTAAATCAATGACTGGTAGTTAGACGTGGTGCTAGAAGTAATTACAAATAATGTAATGCAAAACAAACCGGGTCACGTCAAATTAAACTCTTCAGCTCATGTTGTGAACAAAACAAATGAGTACTTAGCAGAAATAAAGTGTCATAGAATGCCGATACACAAATGATAACATTGTTTTGATTGTAGGTGTAGACTATTCATTTTAGTGATTTGCATTTTCATTGTTTTTTTAACTTTATCGGAAAATACAATTCTAGCGCATATTAGAATGGGTAAAGGACCAAATAGTTGACTCAATCGGTATTTCTCAAACATTTTCTGATGCTAATAAATTGTTTACCAAGGAATTAGCATTTCCTAGCTTACCAAACTTTTTTGCCTCAATTTAAAAACCACAAAAATATTAATTTTTGAGATTAATTTTTTGCTGCTTCAGTCCAGATATATTGAGTTACATTGTATTTTGAGTAAATCTCACAATATGTTTGAAATGTTGTTATTGAGAATGTTGTCTAAAACCCACCTGAATAGCCCTATGCGGTCAGCCAACACACTCGCCCCAATGACGAGCGAAAGCAAGAGTGATGATAGCGTCATGTTGTTGTCGAGACGGCCGGTGTTTCAACTGACCCACTTCGAACTCGATACTATTCCGTGATTACTAATGCGCAAGTAATGTACTTAGCCGGCCGTACGTGCGATCAACTATTTATTGTATTCAGTGAGTACTCACGCGTCCACTGGCCTCCCCTCCACTGCAGGTGGGAAATAGAGCTCCCTCTACCGATAACTAGAACCTTACGAGCTCTCTCCTCTCTGGAAGAAATGTTCCGATCACGCTTATATTAGCAATTACATCATTTGTGAAGCAATTTTTAAAAACGAGAACACGAATATATTATAACATAGTGAAAATATAATCTATATACACGCATCGGTCAGCTTGCGGAATAAATGTCAGACTCACAGGGTTCAAATCCCACTGGAGTGTACTGATTCAATTTTACTTTCCCATATCAAGAGAAAGTATTATAATTGTGAAAAAAAACTTATTTCGTTATTATGACATAAATGTATGTTTTATGTGAACCAAACCCAATAAATGTATGTTTTATGTGAACCAAACCCAATAAATGGTGCGACACATGTGTTTCGTTTTATGAGGAAAACATTATTATGGGTGGTTTACAAAAAACATATTTTTGAACATTTGAACATAATACACAATATGAGAAAGTTTGTGCAATGTCCTATCATTTATTATAAATGGTTTACACTCTCCCTCCACACGGATGCGGGAATATTTCCGCTACATTCTATATTCCTCAGCACCCGCCTCGGTGGCGTAGTTGGCTAACTCGCTTGTGTTGAGCTCGACTGCTGAGGACGGGGAGATCGAGGTTCGAATCTCGGTCGGGTGAACTGGGGATGGTCTTTCCTAAATGGTTTTCCACTCTACCTCCACGCAAATGCGTGTTCATTTACTCTAATTCAACCTTCCCAATGCCTAATCCATTAGAGTAATTAGTACTTAAAGCGTATAACCCGAACGGGTAGTAAGACGCGAGTGCTAATTATTATTATTATATTCCTCATCCCTACCACATAAGCGTAATTAAATTTTGTAAAATCTGGATGATTAATGTTTGAATAAATAATTTTTAAAAAGGTGAATTTTTAAGGTTATAGGGCTTCTACATACTGAACAAAAGGTCTTTGGTTTGATTACTGGCATGGCTGGAAAATATTATCAAATATTGGTGAAATCGAGGCCTTCCATTTCAAAGTGGGGAATTAAGGGTCGGGTATTTGGATGAAGTTTCTATTATATAATTTAGTTAGTTTGTAATCCGTGTCCGATTACAATCAGGCTGTTCATAAAATGCGCCATAAACATTCAAAATTAATCATAATATATACTAGCATATTTTTTAATT
Source organism: Timema californicum (assembly GCA_902141385.1). NCBI lineage: Eukaryota > Metazoa > Arthropoda > Insecta > Phasmatodea > Timematidae > Timema > Timema californicum. The sequence continues at coordinate 18,106 of CABFOW010001663.1, forward strand.
CAATACAAACTAAATTCTAAACAAATAATGAGTGATTTGTGGCACGAGGCGACTGAATTGTATCCACTTGGAATGGTAACCATTCAGTTTTTTCTCAACCTAGTGAAAATAATTAAAAATCTGTATTGTATCTACAGATGGCGAACCTTATGTCTCAAGCAATACGCAAAAGTAGATACACTTTGATAGTATTATTATTATTATTATTATTAGCACCGCGTCTTACTGCCCGTTCGGGTTATACGCACTTACGCTAATGTGTAATGGTAGGGTGATTGTGAGATGAAATGGAGGACCTACAGTTTAACGTGGAATCCGAACCACAGTGGGGGCCTGGCATTCCCCACATTCACAAGATGTCTTGTCAGAGGTGAAGGAAGGGTTTGGTAATCAGATACATCTCTGCCGGGACCGAGGATTGAACCCCGGCCGCCAGCATAGAAGTCTGACACCTTACCCCTAGACCGCCAGGTCACCTATTATTAGTAAATAAAATTACTAACTGAGCGCAATAGAAACACCATTCAACAAAATATCGTGGACTATTCTTGACCCACCCCACGTCCCCTAGAGTTCAACCTGCTCTGCCAAGTTTCTTATTTAATTTGTCAATCTTTTAAATTCATTCATGTAAATGTTCTAAATTGCTGGTTAATTTTCATATAAAATTGCTGAGAGTATATTTCATGATTTGAAAAGCATTACTAAACAAATAATTTATTTGTTTATTCTCGCTCTCTAAAATATGACTATTATATTTAAACTTTATTTTATAAATATAGGGGTGTCCTGGTGGTCTAGGGGTAAGGCGTCAGACTTCTATGCTGGCGGCCGGGGTTCAATCCTCGGTCCCGGCAGAGATGTATCTGATTACCAAACCCTTCCTTCACCTCTGACAAGACATCTTGTGAATGTGGGGAATGCCAGGCCTCCACCGTGGTTCGGATTCCACGTTAAACTGTAGGTCCTCCATTTCATCTCACAATCACCCTACCATTACACATTAGCGTAAGTGCGTACAACCCGAACGGGTAGTAAGACGCGGTGCTAAGAATGATAATAATAATTTATAACTATATAATAACTAATAAATGGAATTTCAAAATTGAAAATTGGGAGACGTAAGAGTTTGATATCCTGTAGATACAACTAATTTAGAACACTATTTTCAAAGTGGTTAAAAATTTAATTTTAGCAGACATAAAAAAACTTATCAGATAACCAAATAAGTCTTGAAATTTTAAAACGGATATCTGGAAACACAAAAGGGTTGGGGGACGGGTGGAGTATCTTAAGGTTTTTTTCAAAGATAATATTAAATTTCCCTTTCAGTATGGAAGAAAATTAAAATTCGGAAAATTGGTAACAATATCACCCCATATTTTGTTTCAAAGATATAATATATTGTAATTTGTTTGGATTGCAATAATTGGCTGGGGATTGGGGGCTGACTTTTTTTTGTGTGTCTAATTTGATTAATAACAGTGTTTAGTGAAACTATTATAGTACTTATTTTTCCTTTCTTTCAAAAGAAATTGTTTCAGTGCTATCCCGAAATTAGTGAATGAGTGAATTGAATCTAATACGCAACCACCGCATACCAGGTAATCACGGCTTTGGGCCTTTGACAAAACACTCTCCCACTTTCTTATGAGCAAATATAAATTAACGATAATAATCGTACAGTGCTTGAATAAGATTTCATTCATAACTCAGACATGTCCCTGTATGAGAAGGACAAATTGAATGTCAGAGACTAGCATGTTAAAAAACCCCGATCTGCTGGGTACAATCCGCAGAGTAGTGTTGGGGATAAAGTGGGTTTTACCCTCCACACAACCCAACCTGGCATTTGGATAGGCGCGCAATCGCTTTGTTGAGAAACATGCCATCATGACTTCTTCTTTGTCAGAATTTCAAAAAATCGGCATTGATTTAACTTTATTGCCACAATTATAAGGGGAGGGGTTCTTGGATCTTAAAAGCTATATTACTGACAGAAAATAACAGAGATAGCCCTCCTTAATAGTCATGATAGTATTATACAAACTGTATCTTGTGAAGCACCCCAAGGTTCTGAAATTGGACCTATAATTTCTCTTACAGAGTAAACGAAACTCTCCAGGTAAATTTTAAAGGGCAGGCGAGGACTTCCCCAGGGAAGGCATGGAATAGTAAAGCTGGGAAAGAGATTAATATTGGGACTTGGAATGTTGGAAGCTTATATAGGCCGAGGGGGCTACAATCAATGATTGACCTAAGTATAGTGGCTATACAACAGGTTGGCCGGTAAGGAGAGGGTAGGTTAGAAAAAGATGAATACATATTTTTTTATGGAGGAACGCACACATATAATTTAGGCACATATTTTAATCTAGAGAAGGAGTATGTCAACAGTCAAGTACATAAAATTTAATAACGATAGGATGTCAAATGTAGTAGTAGCGGGGAGGTTACATGATACGGTCATCATCGGTGGCGTACCATCCTATGGTGCAGGTGGTGCGACCGCACCAGGGACCATCGCTCCAGGGGCTCATAAGATAAGAGAAAATAGATTTGTTCCTTTTTCTTTTTCATGCATATCTATTTGAAATTCAGGTAATATTTTAACTCTTTTTTCAGCCAAAATAATTCATACCCAATTAATTTTATGATCATGTAAACCAAGTGTTTATGTTTACATAATAATGTATTTCCTGTTTATTAGCTAGATTAAAGGATTAAGCTTAATAGTCTTAAGGTGTGAGTGTGGGTAACGTGAGTTAAGAGTGTTTCAGCAATTTCCATCTCAAAACATTTTCTTGTTCAAAAGAAATCAAATAATTCTCCAGTACAAACATAAAGGTTAATTTTCTTCACATGGTGCCTCAACGATTGTTAAATATCTCTCAAGGGCGTCTTGGAATTTAATGACAACTTTTCTCTTCCTTTAAAATGTTTGTCATTTGATGCCGCTATGCTCATGACAAATATTCAAGAAATGTCGATATCACCATGTGTAGAAAATTAAACTCTATATATCTACTGGAGCATTATTTTATTTATTTTGGTGAAAAAAAAATTGCTATAAAAATTGCAAAAACCCCTAACTTGCGTTCCCTACACTTACACCTTAAGACCTCTCTTCCTGATATAGCTGCTTCCCGCAGGCGGAGAATGGCGGACTGCAGAACGTTTACTTGCTGTTTTGCGTATTTGATGCTAATGAGTATTAACAAGTATGATAAACGATATATTTCCTTTACTATGTATCTGTTATAAATTTAGTATAGATCGATTACTAATTATTGAAAAGGTTATTTAAATTATTCGCATTAATACCCTTCATTATTATGTCGAAGAAAACATATAAAGTCAAATATTTCATTGGTTCAGCGAAAGTAAATATTAAACAGCAGAAGAGAGAAAATATTTCTTAGATATGTAAAATAGGCCTACCTCCGTTTTTATAATCTAAGGTCAGTGAAGAGGTTTCAAGTTTAAATTGAGAGAAAGATGACCAGTTGGTAGAGAGTGTGTGCTGATTAATAAAAGACGTCATATTAGCTTACTGGATGTCAGGTCATACAGGGGTGTAGATTTATATTCAGACCACTACTTGGTAGCAGCAAAACTTAGGATGCGTCTGTCAGTAACAAAAAATATAAATCAGGCGGGCAAGCTAGATATATATGATGTAGAGAAACTGTCAGATGGAGAGTGTAGGAAAACATAACAAATTTAAATTTCTAAAAGGTTTGCTGCACTATAATGCTCACAGGAAAGTGAGGAAAACATGCATCCAGAAAAACAGTGGGAAAGTGTCAGGAACAATACTATAGATTCAGCCAAGTGTAGTGTAGGTCTCTGTAAAAAGAGTAAGAAGAAGCCATGGTTTAACATTGAATGTTCCAAATTAATAGAGGAAAGGAGGGAAGCAAAATTACATTGGTTAGAAAGTCCTAGTGAATTGAGATTAAATACGTTTATCATTCAAAAATTTAAGGTCAGAGCCACATTTAGAAACAAAAAGAGAGAGTATTTAAAGGATAAAGTTAGCAAAATAGAACAAAATAGCGAACATAAGAATATCAGGGAACTTTATTTTGGTATTAACAGATATAGGAAAAGTTATCAGGCTACGGCCAATTTAGTGAAATACGAGAGAGTTGATCTGATGGCAGATACGTGGGATGTTTTGAGTAGATGGAACGACTTCTTCAGTCAAATTCTGAATATTCGCAAAGGAACCAATTTAGGTGAGGCTATCGAAATACATACTGCTGAAATACTAGTCCCTAAGCCAAGTATTAGTGAAGTCAATGAAGCTATTATGGAGTTAAAGAATCATACATCTCCAGGTATAGATTCAATACCATCAGAGTAAATAAAGAAAGGGGTGAAATTTTAGCAATAGAAAACCATAAACTTCTACGTTCCATATGGAAACATGATCTATTGACACAAGAATGGAAGGAAAGTATAATAATACTTATTTTCAAAAAGGGAGATAAAACAAAATGTAATAACTATAGAGGTATCTCACTGCTACCAACGTGCTACAAAATTTTATCCAACATAATTTTAATGAGATTGACGCCATATGCAGAGGAAATAATTGGAGATGTGGATTTCGACGAAATAGATCAACAACTGATCAGAAATGTACTATGCAGCATATATTAGAAAAAAAAGTGGGAATTCAATATGACGGCACATCAATTACACATAGATTTCAAAAAGGTTTATGATTCATTTAAAAGTAAAAAATTACATAACATTTTGGTTAAGTTTTTAATACCCAAAAACTGTTCAAGCTAATTGAGGTATAACTGGCTAGGGGGGTTGACCAGTACAGCCCTCTCATAGGTTGAAATTGGCCACGTGACCACGCCTCCTCGCTCTCTGATTGGCTGTTGGTTTTCCCCCTCCCACCCTTCATCTGACCCCCTCCCCTCTTTCTGACCTCTTTTCCCAAGTAGTGATTACGAAATGTCCTCCCCTACAGCCCTTGCCTACCACCCCCCTGGTCTACCAGCCCAGGACATGTTGGTTCTTGATGATTAATTATTAATGATTGTTAATTAATTAATTAATTGGTAGGATAGAGGTGTTGGAGTTTTTATTCATCGATTTGTTTATTAGAGCCTCTCGCTATGGTGGTCGGGGGCTAGAACGAGCATTGACAGGCAGCAGTGGGGACGCGCGGTGCTAGTTGATATCCCTCTCTAGCAAGTGTCAGCGGCCGACCAAGGGCCGAGCACTCCCTTTCACTTCCCTCCTCTGACTGATTGTCATGAGCACTTGAATTCTCCCTCCCCCATCTCTCTTCACTCTGCCCATTCATTGTTGGAAATTTCCCCAAGTCGTGAAGGTCGTTAGGTGACTCGTAAAAGAAATGTTAAATTTAAACATCTGTGCTCCTTACAGACTCATTAACCTGTAGACTGCCGGTCATTCACTGCTGGTAATGAGCCACTCGTCTCAAGCTCAGGAATTCGCTCTCCAGTCGTTAATGAGCCAAGAATATACAGCGACACACTTACAGCAGTGCTGCCTCTGGTACTACTTCACACCAGCCCCCAAGCTCCCTGTAATGACCCGAGTTCGTTAACCACCGACCAAATTGACTACAATACCGTTATATAATACTCAAGCTAGTGAGGCTATCGAAGCCAGTCGAAGAAATGTTCCACTAACTGCTTGACACAGGATTCAAACATGGGACGGTTAAAAAACTTCTCTCTCTCTCTCTCTCTCTCTCTCTCCTATCCTAGAAGCTCCGTCTCAAACATTATGTATAAGTTGAAATAAAGTCACAATATTGTCTGAAATACGTAGAAAGTATTAATATTATAACAACCACTTTACATATATAGTCTAACTCCGCTTCTTTCCACCTCTTTAATTTTTATTTTAAATCTATTCAAATATATAATAAACTTTGTATATATATTTATCATATTTAGTACCAAGGCCACTATTCCCCTATATTGTAAATATTCACAGTATACTTTTCACTGTGTGTAAATAAATATTGTAAACAAAACCAGTTATGTTTATACTAATAATTATAAATTGTAAATATTCACACTATACTTTACACTGTGTATATACTTTTTCATGACTAAATAAATATTGTAAAAATTGTTATGTTTGTGTTTTAACGTCTACACCCACAATTCCTTCCTATCATATAAATACAAGCTCATATAGCTTATAAGCTCAGTCTCAAACATTATGGGCAAGTTGAAACCTCAATTTTCAGCCATCAAAAGCGGCCCTTTCGGCTGTGGAAAGTCACATTTTGTAGCAGACTTTATCCGTCACTTGGACACAATGTGTGACGTTAAATTTGATAAAATCACCTGGTATTATGCTTTATGGCAACCGGGGTTCGAACAAGACGGTGCAAGTCCCCGCGTAATATTCTGTAAGGGTTTGCCGGAAATGGATGACATCTGTAATGACTCTCAACAGCTGATTATCCTGGACGACCTGATGCGTGAAGCCAACGAAGTGGTCGTCGATCTTTTCACCAAAGGATGTCACCATAAAATTATTAGCGTCATGTACCTTACACAAAATATATTCCACTAGGGCTAAGGCCAAAGAGACATTTCCTTAAACGCACATTATATCGTGCTTTTTAAAAACCCCGGGATAAAGCTCAGATTCAACACTTTGCGCGTCAGGTTTGTCCTGAAAGTCCCCGTGCTTTGCAAGTGGCTTACACGGATGCTACAAGTACGCCTCACGGTTATATATTGTTAGATTTCAAACAAGGTACCCCAGAATGGTTCAGATATAGGACCTACACAAATCTCGGGTGCTGCGTGTACCTACCACGCAACAGCTATAAAAACACCAACACTTCATTTCATAACCATGAGTCCCAAAGTGCTGAAGCAGGCCCCTCCTCTACGTGCGATGTATCGCATGAACCCTCAACAACGTGTCGCCTTTATGAAAATGGCAGACGAGAAACTGGTTTACTCTGTTTTCGAGTGTGCCTAGAACACTTTAAAAGAGCGGGTAGCGCTGAAAAGTGCGCAGAAGACAAAGTTACGTGCTCACAAGCAGGTGTTGCGCAAGATGGTCAAACGAGGAGAGTGCTGGATTAAGAAGAGACGACTACTCGTTCAGAAAGGAGGAGCGTTCTTGCCCTTACTTTTAGCTCCTTTAATCAGTGGTGTCCTCGGTTCCTTAGGTTCCTTATTCAACAAGTAAATAATGGAACACACGAAAAATATGATAACGGTGTCCCCAGAAACATTACACCGTTACGAGCAACACCACCAACAAGTGGCTTCGGCAACAAATTTAGTGGTCTCCGAGTTGGACAAGGAAATGGAAAAAATCCTCGCTTCAAAACTTGACGACAAATCTAAATGGACTTCATACCAACAAGTGCTACAGCTATATCTACACTTTAGTCAACACCCTCCGCCATCTGAAAATACCACCACCACTGAAATGTCTGTACTTCCCATCCCAGCTGTACTTAATACTGTACCAGCACAGGCACGTAAAAACGCTGAGCTTTTACTAGAACATATCATTTCCCGAGGCGGCATCTCTTGGGACTCAAATGGAGAAGTGAGTATTCAAAATACGCCTCTCCGTGGATCCAATATTGTGGATTTAGTCAACGATCTGGTCAGAGCAAGAAGACACAGCGAACCGTCAGGGTGGCGAGAGTTTCTCACGGTGCTGCAAAAAATAAACGTTCCAAAAGAATTGATTGTAAATCCGAAATGTTTGGCGCCCATTAGAGATCCGACGCCCGTACCACAGCCACTTACACCGTCGCAACGCCCTAAGAAGAAGAAACTGAAGAGGGTAGATGAAAACAGGTGGTTGCCGTTCAGCGCTTAATGGTCCGTCTAGCCGACATCTACTACGTTCCTTCTCATCCTGTGGGGTTTGCAGGGGCGGCATCGCTCATAAAGGCGTCCAAGAAAGATCCCGAAAAAGTACGAGAATGGCTTGGTGCGCAGGACGCTTATACCCTACACAAACCTGTGGCAAAAAGGTCCCACGCAACAAGTACGTGGTGTCAAACATTGACGATCTCTGGCAAGCCGACCTCAACGATATGCGAAGTCTCAGAAAATACAACGACGGTACAGTGTACTTGCTCACCGTCATCGACGTGTTTAGCAAGATGGCATGGGCGAGGACGCTTTCATCCAAGACGGGGAGCGTCGTGAGAGACGCCTTTCGTGACATTTTCAAACAAAGCGGCCGTAAACCTCTAAGTATACAGACGGATAAGGGGACAGAGTTCACGGCACGTCTAGTCCGGAAATTTCTCAAGCAAGAAAGTGTGCATTACTACACCACTCATAATCCGGACGTGAAGGCAAGCATCGTGGAACGATTCAATAGAACGCTGAAAGGACGCATGTGGCGCTACTTTACCAAAAATAACACGTATAGGTATGTGGACGTCCTCCAAGACCTAGTCGACGCTTACAACGGCGCCAAACATTCCAGTATCAAGATGGCGCCCGCCGACGTTTCAGAAAATAATGTGCTTCAAGTCAGAGATAGTCTGCACGGCAAAAGGCGTCCAAACCCGAAGCCTAAAATAAAAGTCGGTGACACGGTGCGTATTAGCAAATCCAAAATGCTGTTTGAAAAGGGCTATGAAAGCAATTGGAGCGAAGAGATTTTAAAGTTAGCAGTGTCGTGTTCAGACAACCTGTCGTCTACAGACTTACCGATCTTGACAGTGAGGAGGTGGAGGGGACGGTTTACGAACCTGAATTGCAACGCGTACGTCTCCCTGAAACTTTTTAAATTGATAAAATACTACGTGTCACGGGCAAAGGCGCCAGAAAAAGGTGTACGTGTAGGGGAAAGGTTACCCCACCAAGTTTAATTCCTGGATTCCCACCAGTTACGCCAGCGCACTACCATGAAGGACCAGTTTTACATCACTTTGCCGAGCGACAGCTCTATGGGATATTTCCCGAAAAATACCCTCACGAATTTCACCACGCAACTTCCTTACCGTCTTACACTCAACTGCAGGTGGGAAGCCAACAAGTCAATATCTGTGTTCTTTCCCCACCGTACCAGAGGGTCAAAATATTGTATGGTACAATTGCGTTGACGCTAACGGCGTGAAACAAATATTCAAGGATCATATCCCTGCTGGAAACTACAGCACTATCCATGAATTGATCAAAGCTCTAAACGAAGTAGAGGCGTTTAAAGGGGATTCCGGAGTTGTATTCAAGTACACAAACCTCAACAAAAAGTGAAAGTTCTCTCTTCAACAGATATACATCTGCTGACTCTATCAAGTCAACTAAGTCTACAGCTCGGTTTCGATTTTCAGACTAATCTTATCAAAGTACCAAAGTCGCCGTAGGCCGCCAACATTCTACTAGGCCTACCCTCGCAAATGTACATCTACATTGATATCATCGAGCCTCAGCCCGTGGGCGACAATGTGGCACCGCTGTTACGTATAGGTTTTGTTTAAGCTTTCTGCTTATGAATTTATAAACTAATTTTTATGGATTGAAGACATGATAGATAGCTTGAATAGTTATAAAATAAATTTTAAAGCTCCTTAAAGAAAATTATTCTATAACTGATGCCTCCTTTTTTTTCGAGCTCCCAAACGCAGAAGAGGTATAACGAAGAAGTGTCGTCATCCTCTTTTTTTCTGAAGTTCGAGTTGGAAGATTTAACTCCAAAAGCTAAAACCTTATATGGACATGCTAATCATTTCAAAAGATTGGCAAAATACCATTCAAGGAAAAACCTTGTCTACCAAAAACGTCTTGAAGCAGCCAACTCCTTTTCTGAGCAAGACTTATTCAAAGACATAACATTAAATCCTATTGAATGTAGGTTTATAATTTCACAGATTAAATCCTCCAAGTACAAACATAGAGGTAGAATATTTCTCCTCTAAGATAAAATTTTTTGGATTTGTCACTATATAAACAGAGTGGTAAGGGGTATCACCTTCTTTCGAAAATCTTCAATTTACCCACTAGAAAGGTTCTCACTGATATTTTGATCAAAGTTCCATGCTCCCCAGGCATCAATACCAGTATGTTCGAACACCTGAAAAAAACTGTAAAATCACTAAAGCCAGTTGAGAGATTTGGTGCCCCTATTTTTGATGAAATGAGTGTGGCCCCTAATAGTCAGTGGAATGAGGCAGCCGATTTAATCGATGTATTTGCGGATTATGGCCACAGGTGGACAAATAACTTTGCTGATCATGTTTTGGTGTCTATGGTCCGTGGTTTAACCAAAAAGTGGAAGCAACCTGTTGCATTTATGTATTGTAAAGATACAACCAGTACTCCTGAGTTGGTGTATAACATCAAATAAGTTATTAAAGCCCTTCAATCCACTGGCTTAAGAGTGTTGGCCACTATTTGTGATCAGGGTGCAACCAATGTAGCCGCTATAAATACACTACTGCAGGATACAAGGGCAGACTGTCTAAGGTATGAGAGAGAGTGCCATTTTGATGGATTTGTGGTAGATGGTCTGGAAGTATTTCCATTGTATGATCCTCCTCATCTAGTTAAGGGCATTCGCAATAATATGCTCAAATATAATATCCATTTTGTGGAGGATGGGGTAAAAAGATAGTAAAAATGGATCTATGTGGAACAACTATTTGAATTGGACCAGCAACAACCGTACCGATTTCGTTCCTGTCCAAAACTGAGCGAGTTTAATGTAGACAAGAAATACATTTAAAAAAATGAAGGTCAGTGGGGCTGATCAAGGGTTCAGTCATCATGTGGCCACATCTAAGAGACAGATTGCTGAACGATGTAAGTAAATTAATTCCTGATGTCTTTACTTAAACTTCTTATAATTAGAGCAATACAAGTTTGTTTTATTTTTATTATTTTGAAAAGCTACTGGTGTTTTAAAGGTGGAATCTCTTGGTTATAATACTAGCCTAACAAATCAATCAATATAAATATTAGCTTTCCTCTTTCCTTTGATGGCTCAACTAAGTAGGTATTTGAAAGAGAAAAAATATACTTTCCCCCCTAAATTCTTTGATACGTATTTAAATGTATATTTGTTTTCGATTTCATTTACGGTACAATATTATATTGTTCTCTTATTTCTAATTTTAAAATCTTTAGATTGTTGAAATTATTCTTTTGCATTGGTTCAAATGCTTAGTCATATCTAGAATTAATGTTTAAAACTAGGCCTATAAGTAACTTATAGAAATTTATGGTAAAGTAGGACCCACATTCCTTTGTTCTACACCACAAATGATCTAATTAATATTTTGTCAGCAGGTTTTTTGATTTTGTTTTATCCATCACAACAAAGTATCATACGTCTAATAATGTAACTGCTTTGCAATCCTCCCCCGCACCCTTTCGCCTAACCATTAGGACCACACATATAGATGTTTACTAAAACTACTTGTGGCTCAGTTTTCACCTTAAATTTTAATTATCAAAGGGAATATTGCTATCTAAAATGATAAAAAGGTTTATTTTAACATACAAATGTTTGGTAAAGCACCCATGGTTTCTTATGCTACATATTCTGTTGGTCGTCCTTTTATGGATCCTGAGGCCACAGATACTGCAGATTTGCTTCTTTTCTTTGATGAATTGTTCGATAGCATAAATGGTGTTTTGTTAATGAGCAAAGATGGTAAGCCTTTACGCACAGCTTTGACACAAGATTCCCCACATTTGCCATTCTGGGAAAGGGCAATGACCACACTGCGATCAATGGAATTCCGCGAGGAGAATGCATTCCAAAGGTAATGCTATTTCTTTGAAAAACTGGCTATTCAGTATCAAAGGAATTATAAGTTTGTGGGAATTAATGAAAACGCTCACAAATTTGAAGTTTTTGGCTACAAGAAGCTTAAACCAGGATCCAATCGAGAATTTTTTTAGTTGCATCAGGTATCACGGTGCTAGGCAGATCAATCCAACATGTAGATCTTTTAAATCTTCTGTCAAACCCTTATTGGTCAATAACTTATGGCTTTGCATTCTGTGGGCTTCAACTGTGAGGAGGATGATAATATTGGAGCTTTGGATACGTTGACTGATTTTATTGTACAAGGTGTCATTGATAGTGATCCTATCAGTTTACCTGAACTTGATATTGAACAGGAAGAAGTTATTACAGGAGAAGATATGTGTGTTCCAGCATGGATCGCAGGTTATATTATGAAACGTATCAAGCATAAATTCAATTGTAATAGGTGTATTAAGTATTTTACCTCCGAAGAGAGGTTGTCTGATCATGACCTCATAGCTAGAAGGGAATACTGTAAATACAAGAGGTCGCTTATGTATCCCTCTAGTCAGTTTACCTCTATGCTTGTGATGTGTAGCTCAAGTATTTTTCATCTCCTCCCTCAAATATGCCACTATCGCGGGGTTGGCCAGTCCATTTACCACTTTTTGGATGAAAAACTAAGAATTCCTCTTACAGACTGTCCAATTCATACAGCTTCAGTGAAGGACTTTTTTATCAAGTTGGTTTGTCGTTTGGTGATTCATTTTTGGTGCAAAACCATCAATGGTATATTGTGTGGCAAAACAAAAATATTTCCTGGTGAAAAAGACAAAATAAAGATAGCAGCAATGAAGCGTTACAACAAGTACACAAAGAGAGCATATCACTGTAATTTAAACATTAGTATGAAAAATGTGTAACTATTTCTGTCTGGTTAATATGAGATTAATATTAGAGAAAGCCTTTCCCACAACTTTATGTAAATAATGTTTAGATTACATTGCACCTTGTTTTTAATTTACTACTTCTGCTACCGTTATGCCACTAAAATGAAAGTAAATCTTAAAGGAATAAATTTTCTAATTTTCACAAACTTGAACATGAACAAACTCAAATCATGTGAGTTTTTATTTTAATTGTAAATAAGCGTCTACCCCGAATGGGTAGTAAGACGCGGTGCTAAATAATGATTGTAAATACCGTAGATACAAATGATAGTAATTTTGTTTTAGGTATATTAATATTGAGACATAATTTAAAATTGTGTTAACTATTGCAATTAATGATCACATATTCAAAAGTTGGAATAACTGAGTAATTAAATTAGCCTAAATTTTGTAATATAACTATATTTATTAATGAGCTTAGTTAGGAATGTTAAGAACACATTTTCGCTAAAATATTTTGTAAATAATATTTGGTGTTGAGAGCTTGAAAATATGGGCCTACACAATATAATCTTTTTAATCAAAACAATAAAAAGAATTCAAACTTCAATCAGACTTTTAGAATTTTTTATTTATTTGATTTGGCTTTGCTCTGAATAAAAAAATTTATCTACTTTTGAAGACATTAAAAAAAGTTTCTATAATGGACTGCTACAGAATTGTTTTATTGGTAGACCAAACCAACTGAATGTGTCTGAAGGAAGAGATTTATATTTCTAATATTTTTTTACTAAATTTTCTATGTGTTTATTGTATGAAAAGATGTATTTTAAAATTATGATATAGTGACTGAATATAAATAACTGGATGGGTAACCTTAAGGTTATCCTAGTATCATGGTCATTCCTCACCCTGTTTTCAGAATATAATCTTGTAAAATATTAGTTTAAGGCTTCCTTTTCAATGTTTGTTTATTATTTTAATAATTACAGATTTTTTTTGCTTTCCTCCTATTGACTGTTATAAAATGATTTTTATTGCATTTAAAAAGAAGGAAAAAAGCTGTAACTATCAGACTATACGTTTTTTTAAATAGTTAAGTGTATTTGTATGTTTTGTACATTATCAGCATTAAGTTTGCAGTATTA